>CM055100.1:13775884-13836537 GCA_029204225.1 Diphasiastrum complanatum | reverse complement strand
TCCAAGTAACTCAGCCAATTCACCTCTGACCTCTTCATGTAAGATCACTTTACATCACACAAAAGTCAAAAAAAGGAGAAGGCAAAAAGGAGCACAAGACTCCGAAGCTCACTTTACATCACACAATCACGTACATACTAAGGAAAAGTCAAAAAAAGGAGAAGCGAAAAATGAGCATATGGCTCCAAAGGTGCAATTGCACATCACCCAAGATTCAAGAATCTGTGGGCACTCTTTTAACTTTTCTCGATCTCTTCTACTCCAAGGACACAGGTTTTCTCATTGTAAGAGAGATGTTCTATCTCCAACAAAACCAAAGATTCAAGCATATGTGGGCACACTTTCAACTCATCTATGACTCTATCACCCCAAAGGACAAGTGTTCTAATTGGAAAGACATAACTTCTACTTGTAGCAAGGTTTTTTTTAAAAGGCAATGATGCTTATATTCAAGACCTTAGAGATGTTATGCCATTTTTAAATGTACATCATCCAAGATTCAAGCCTGCATCTAATGGGCACAATTCCAGCTCTTGTCCACCTTGGCTACTCAAAGGACAAATGTTCTAATTTTGTCAATTTTGTGTTCAAATGTTGATTATTCTTCAAACAAATGATCAGACATAGTAGAAGCCTGTTGTGACTTGGTTGGGCCATCTTGTAAATATTTCACATAACTGCAAATAGTTGTTCATGTTGCTACAAAAGAATAATATTGAGCTAAAGAGCCATAAACTCATCATCGCCTAATGTGACTAGGGACTGACGACTATCTTTGTACCAGGTAATAGCATTTGAGATTTTCGTCTTTGTCGTTGAAGTCGGGTGTTTGGGAAAAATCCCTCTAGGAGCTTGCTTGTCTCGCTATAGGTAAGGTTCTACCTTCGAATTTAGCTTCATGGCACATGGCAATCAGGTTGGCAAGAGGCAAGATTATGTTAGATTATGCTTCCATGATAGAAGTGTAAAATGTTATTACACAATGGAACTATCAGGGGTTTGTTGGTTCCACTCATAAACCTTTGCTTGCAATATAGCACTCACAAGGGTTATGGGCAAAAGTAGCTCAACCCTACTATTTCCATTATATGTGAAAGCAAGAATGGTTAAGACTCTCTCTCTCAAATCAGAACACATCCATAAGGAACATCTTGGAAGCATATATATCTTTTAGCATTGGTATGTATCATATTTGCCACTATGTTCACGAATTATTGGCATTGGTTTTGTATTCCTAAGTCTTGGATGCTAGGTGAGTGGGCATTCACTATTTTCTTGTGTGAGTGTGGGCACACGCACACGCGCACATGTGTGTGTCACTAATTTTCACTAGCATGTAAAAATCTGGGTGGACTTGTTGATCTCTTATGCAAGATTATGGACTATTTAAGTAGTCCTTTTCATTGGGAAAACGCCATAAAGATATGGTAGTGGTGTGCCATATTTATGTGCTAAACTTTTTGAAGAAAAGTCACTAGACAATACATTCCACAATGCATAATGTACATAATGATGTGAGTGCACTAATGGGGGTTCTATGTATTCGTACCCATTTCAATTGCATTTAAAAACCTATTGAATAACTATGGTCCCCTACACCAATGACAAATTGACCATACACATGATGTACCTTAGCCCTAGCCTTGTTGTCTCAAAGAATGTGTTGGAGACGTGTTGATGTAAAGTGGAAGATAAAGCGCTACATGAATGGTAACACATTGTTGCTAGAAACCACTGTGGAAGAATGGATGAGTACACACATTGCCCTAACCTGTGTCGGATGGATAAGGAGGTCACGAGCAGTTCGACATATAGCTCTTCGACTATTGCAAAACCTGCCTTCGACATGTTCCCCCTTCATAGGTCTAAAAAAAAATGGCCTTTCAATAAGATGATACACGTGGGTTTAATAGCAGGCCTTCGACCGCTAAAGCTCATTACTAAAGAAAATCTCATTCGAACAAAAGTTTTTATCTTCGAATTTGGTTGAAAGTGAGACTCATCGATAGAAGTGTTGTGTCAGATCTCGAATTTTAAGTGACGAATAGCAAGTGCACAATAATGAATAGATAATTTAAATGTGACTACATTGTCTCACTTTGGCCTTGTCAATGAAAACATCATTAAATAGCAGCCTTTAGGAAGCCGAAAGTGACCCTTTTGTCTTAGACACTTCCTTTAGATAATTTGATTAGACAATAGCTTAGCAATAGCATAAAAGCTCAGATAGCTCAATAGACCATGCCTTAGATAATTCATTAGGCAAGGTGTCACACATACTCATTAGGCAATGTCTTAAATAGTGTTTTTGACTTGCATATCACGTCTTAAATAATCATAGGCCGAAATACAGCTCAAGATCATGTTGTACATTGCAAGAAGAGGAAAGGCATGTGGTTTGGCATGAAAAAGTCAGAAAATATAGTGTCGAATCTTCAACAAAATCTTACTTGCCACAGTCTTCAATAAAATTTTGACCAAATTGTCGGCACCAAGACACAGAAAAATCTCAGCACCAAATAGACTTACCTCATAAATCAGAAAAATATCAGTTCTGCATCATGGGAATCATTTCAAATCATTGTTGAAGTAGTAATTCAGCAATATAAATTCAACAGAGTTCTAGGACTTTTCTTTGGAAAATCAGTTCTCCAACATAAGATTAACTAAGACAAATATTTGTGCTTCACAACAGAAACATTCAGCTCCAAAGATCTGTCTGGCCTCATATCTTTAATAGTAGTTATACTCAAAAGACGCTTGAGACAACTTTGTAGACGTTCAATGGACCGTAGAAACTGGAAAAATTAGCAGCATATACGACTCACTAGATCAACAAATAATTTGCAGCTTTTGGCTTTTCTTTCTCAATAAAAAAAATTCGATATGGGATAGCCCACATAGCTTCTTCGACGATAGCATGGCATCAACATAAGCTTTCGTTTAGTTTGAAGATCCAATAAAGAAACATTCCAAAACAAAACCAAACTAGAGCTAAACAAGAACTGAATTCTGGAACAGCATAGATCATGATTACTTAAGAAAAACCAGAATTTTATTAACATGACAAAAGACCACCATGTTGTAACATGACAAAACTAAACACATTTTACAACTGTAAATAAATTTAACAATGCTACAAGAAATGAAAAACAAAAACCAAAAACCAGACCCTACTCTTTATGGTGGCTAAAAATACTGATTGAATAGTAAATAAATCAGGTCTGCCTCCATCTTCCTTGAATCTTCTGAATATCAGGATAATAGATAGCCTGCAGTTAGATTTATTGCCTTCAAATCAGATTGACAAAGACGATAGGCCCTCCATAAGTGAAATGAGCAGCCTTCATGAATAAGCAAAGCTTCTTGCAAAAGCAAATTAAAAAGTTGCTTAGAATATGCATAGGACTGCTTCTTTACTTCAGAGGTCAATATAGACTGGAATGGTTGAGCCTCTGTCACCTCAGATACTTCTTTGACAGTTCCAGATTCATCTTCTAAAATAGGAAATAGTCTTTCAAATACACAGAGAAGATGTATAGCAATAGCACATAGACTGGAATCAGGTACAATTTCTCCTCAGGTAGGGAGTTTGCAAAATAGGCTGAGAGCAGGGAAGCAAGAATGGCTGGAAATTTTTCCCCCTCCTCAGAGTTAGGTATAGAGCTTTCATGAATTGGTTCCAGCAAATTTGGAACTGCTTGGATAGGTGGAAAGCAGACTTCATCCAAAAAGTCTGATAATGGACAGAACATATCTACTTATTGGCTGTGCTCCCTGGCAATGGCACCAAGATACTTTTATGTCATGACATGCTTACAGTGAAATGCAGTAAATTGTAGTATAATAAGTCGTTCCCCATGAAGAGAGCACAAAGTAGGAATATTATGTCATTATTGATAGAAATTAGAATTTAGCAGTGAAGTACAGTGAAATGGAAGAATAATCTGGTTGTTAGAGGACATTTATGAATGGAAGCCAGTACCATTGTAGGTTTTGTACAAAAAAAAGTACTTGAAACATCATTAAACATATTCAGAATATTCAACCATGAAGTCCAGTTTTTGAAGAATAGTATCTTGGAGAAACCAACCATCAACTCAATATTAAGATCACAAACAGGGCCGAGAAAAAGATCTGTGCACTATAAACCAGGTTTCAACTTAGACAATACTTCATATTCACAAGGCCAAATGATTGCTCTGACAATACTTACAATGAACTATCTTGTCTTTCAACAACCAAGATAAACTTGTTACTCTAGAGTTCTGTAAAAGGAATCTTGATCCACTGTATAGTTTGATTAATACTGGTTAAAACTACTTACAAATCTACAAAGTGTAGAATCCATTATTCAACAGAATCACAATGACATTCACATTGTCTCACTTTGGCCTTGTCAATGAAAACATCATTCAATAGCAGCCTTTAGGAAGCCGAAAGTGACCCTTTTGTCTTAGACACTTCCTTCAGATAATTCGATTAGACAATAGCTTAGCAATAGCATAAAAGCTCAGACAGCTCCATAGACCATGCCTTAGATAATTCATTAGGCAAGGTGTCACACATATTCATTAGACAATGTCTTAAATAGTGTTTTTGACTTGCATAACACGTCTTAAATAATCATACGCCGAAATACAACTCAAGAGCACGTTGTACATTGCAAGAAGAGGAAAGGCATGTGGTTTAGCATGAAAAAGCCAAAAAATATATATAAACCAAATAACAAGGTACGACAATCACTCCTTTGGCAATTTTGGAATATCTGGTTCCTTAGAGTTAGGATCCTAGAGGTATTCTTGACCTCATAGATAGCTTTGAGTGAATCTCAAGCTTCCTTGGCCGAGTTGCAATCACCAATCTCTCTTAAAACCCCATTAAGACATTCATCTTGATATAATGTAGAGCCATCCTATTTCTCTTCTTACATTTTTGGACTTCTTGAAGGACTTTTGGCTCCTCCTCAAGCCCAAGAACAATGTCCATCATATCTTTGAATATCGAGATAGACTCCATCCTTACCTTCCAAATAGAATACCTGGAGGTAGATAGTCTTTCACTAGATTCCAATAGGAAGGAACCCATAGAAGCCATGAAATAGTGAAGACTCCTTGTAATGAGACAATAAAATGTTGCTTCCCTCTCACTATAGGATCCTTAAAAGGTGTACTACCAACTCCTATGCAAGATCTTGCAACAAATTGTGAGATGGATCTCACAAGCTCTACCTATCTCTCTCAAACTAGATCAACCTCTCATGAAAATATGGAGTATGACAAAGTTAGAATCGAACTCACTTAGCACGTGGAAAATATACTAAGAATCCATATTTGACTCAAATACAATGGATTTGTATAAACAATATGGCTAAGATCTCAAAATTGTGACTAGATCTCAAATAGATGGGATTGGCAAGCATACAACCAAGTTTTAAGATCAAACAAGCAATATAATGATCAAACCAGCTATGTCCACACAGGTCTAGGTGCCCTAACTAACCCTCTTCAAAAGCTTATAACTTTTGATTGGCTTAACCAAATGGCATGAAACATATTGCAACAGAAACTAGACTTTTCTAGCTTTTTGACAAGCTATTATCCATAGATTTTGGATCAAATATGAGAGAGAACTCTGCAACTAAAATTGGATTTTTCTCACATGTGTCTGACCAGTGGATTCCATGCAGTATCAGTTCAGACCCAATTAGTGTCCTATTGATCTTTTTTTATCCAAAAATCAACAAGATAGAATGGGCCTATTCACTTTCTAGCTTGATTTTGATGTAAAAGTTTTCATACTAATGATGATAGATGCATAGTAACCTTAGGTAGGCTCTGATACCATGTGAAATTCACATGTGTGGAGTGTCCTTTAAGTGTGATAATGATCTCCTAAGTGGTGTGCATGCACATAGTTTAAGACTAGATTGATAATCAAGATCTATCTCAAAAATCTAAGGCAAAGACACACTACAACATGCATACATTCATCATGCAAGTACATACACACGTGTGGAAGATGTACTTTCAAAAAACTAAGTATGAAAAGTCCTAGCACTTGGGTATAGAGAGAATGCAACAAATTGGGCTTGGGTAGAGATAGAAACCACCAATGTCACTAGAACTCAACTCATTGACCTCCAAAAAGCTCAATACAATCCTACATGTAGTATCTCGAAGTAGTCCATCCTCTGATTCTATTGGACCCCCTTTTTAGCACCTCTCACATCCTATTGGATGAGTGACTCAATATCCCTTGATTTTGATTGGACCCTTGACTCTTTGCCAACACATAGGGCACATCACTCATCAAATCTAATCTAGACACTGTAAACAACCTAACTAGCTCGAGCTATGTCATGATTGAGTTTTGGCCTAATGATGATAAAACATGCGTACTTGACTATTTGACCTCTAAAGACAAAATTGGCCCTATCAACTAGTGACACCAAGATGCTTGACTAACAATCTTTATGACACCCCTAAAGTCAACATGATTAATCTATTTTGACTATTTTAAACATGTGGGAACATCCTTTACACATGTGAGATTAGCTCACAAACTAGAAACATAAACTTACCAAGCTAGATTTTTGCCAATTTTCACGTGTGTGAATCTTCACTCATTTTTGCACACTGTCATTTTCTGCGTGTAAAGATGCAAATCCATAGAAAATCACTTTTGAAATTTGTTGGAGTGTGTTGAGGGTATTCCCAACATATTGTAAATAAATAAAGTTGGAAAACTAGAAATAGTTGTGAGGGTCGTGGCATCCTGCATGTATAAGCCCATGGCCCAATGAGCACTTGTAAATAAATAATTTTGGCATAAAGTTGACTTTGGGCCATGTGATTAAAAATAATAGTAGAAGGCCAAAGTTAAGCTTAAACATAAGTTCCTAAGTTTGATTAATTATTCAAAGTCAATTGGTGGTAGGTGAAGTGTGTTTCTCTCTCCATCATTGATTAATTTGTGTTTTTGGTGAAGGGTGTGGATCTCAATCCCCCCTTCCTTAGAATAGCCAATAGGAGAAAGGGGCAGGGCCTTCCCCATCCTTAAAAAGACACCATTTGTATCATATTTGCATGCTTATGAGAAGCAGGAAACTCTACCATTTTGGAGAGAAGCATCCTCATTTGCTATTCAATACTTGCTAATGCTCTTTTGTGGCTTGCTTTTGCTTTCTAGCTTACATGTTTTTGGTTTCATTTTTTATTGTTAGCATGGATAATGAGCAAAAGCTAACCTCCCTTCTCACTCTCTTTCTCTGCCTCTTGCTCTACTTCTTCTATCTAGCAATGTCCCTCTCTTCTCTTCTTCTCTCCCTCCTTCACTCTAAAATCATGATGTGTGTGTGGTTAGTGTAGGGAAGGGTAGTGTTAAAGAGTGGTAGTGCTAGGAAAAAGAGTAGGAAACATCTAAAATTAGCATCTTGACATAGTTAGGTACCTATGCAATGATCTAATCCTCTTTGACATGCGGAAGGGCTGCTTACTGACTATATCTACACTTCCTATAGTGGCGTCATTGCCGAGGATATGTTTCACTAACAAGTTTAGTTGCATTTTTAGTTGTTTTTGCTTTTTTAGAGTGTTTCTAGGTGGATTTTGGGTAGAGCATCCATTTACAAAACCCAAAAAACCAGAAAAATAACTCAAACCTATTTTTGGAGGGAAAAGAGACAAAAATCACATCAGATTTTGTTTATTCAAAATCTAGTGGGAACCAACCTTTGCATGACTGGCAACAGCTCTAGGGTATTGTCCCAGACCTGCATAGAAGCCTACGAAGGTTCCCACCAATCAGATCTTGAAAAATCTCAAAAAAAACCATAAAAAATCCAAAAAATCCCTTGAAAAAAAAATCAAATTTTTATAAGAACCTTTGCAGAGCTCTCTGAAGTTCCATCTCAGTGAGACCAGGACACAAAGAAGCTTGCAAAGGTTAGTTCCTAGTTTAAGTGCTCTTGTGAAGGTTCCCAGTGAAAAAAAGATGGAAAAATCATGCAAAACCCTCGCAAACACCCAAATTTTCAGTTCCAGTGGCCAAGCACCTTCGCAGAGAATTCTGAAGTTCCATCTCAGTGAGAAAAGGACACATAAGAGTCTACGAAGGCTAGTTTGATTCCAGTGAGCAAAAAATTGGATTTGAGTGCCTAAGTCACTAAAATCTAAAGATCCATCAAATCCTCGCACAAGTAACCTTCAGAGACCATCTCATTGGCTTCAGAATGTCATTTTACATCAGTGATGAAGTCTACGAGAGTTAGTACAAATTATTGGTGTTTCTGGACCCTTGAAGATAGTGAAATTTTCATTTCCTACGAGAGTTAACCTTTGCAAACTTTTCCAGAGATAGATCCATGCCAGATACAGCTCCTGTAAACCCTGCGAGAGTTACTTTCTAGTAGTTTTGAAAAATGAAATTTTTTGACTGAAAATCAGTGAAACAACCTTTGCACAGCCAAGCCTCACATGAGTAACCTTTGGAAGCCAATCGGAACAAGGATCAAAAAGTTATCAAAGAAAAACCACCGTAAGAGGCCTAAAATCACACTATCGACCAATTATATTGATCAGATTCCTTAAGATCCGAATTGAACTCCACTGTACTAGCAAAATTCAACATCCGTGGACTCTACCGACGAATGAATCTGAGATCTAGATGATCAATCGCAAGAAGAAAAATGAATCAAACACCAAACCTTCCCAGAGCTGTAGCTACACAAATTGAGGCAGAACCAGAACTAGCACCAATGGATCCTATGGGTCAATACAACGTCAGCTGCACTTTCACCCCCTGCTATTGTTCGCACTGAACTTCCTATTCCCCTCGTCTCTGATGCTTCCCTCGCCTCTGCTTCCACTCAAGGACAGTCTGTGACTATTCGGACTACCATTCCCATCACAGCTGCCCATGCCGCCTCACCCCTGCACACCGAAGCTATATCACCAAACACGTAGTATTTCATGGATATGTTCGATGATTCCGACCCCCTTGGGGCCTCCAAAGTTTTTGAAATTCTCCAGAGCCCTACGCCCTTTGAACTCCAATCCCCTGGAAGAGGATTTGAACAAATCCATGACACTATTGTCGGTGTTGAAGACTCAAGCCAGCAACTTCAAGCTGAAGACAGCCCAGCCACACTTTGGGTTTACCAAGCTGCGAAGTCATCGAAGCTGTTCGACGCCACTGTGCTTGAGGGTTTTGAGGAAGAAGATGTTTTTGAAAAAGAAGAAGTATCGGCATCTATTTCACGCCAACAAAGGACAATACCATAAGGTCCTCATGTTGCTGCCGCCTCCACAATAGTAGATTCTAGTTATGCTCTTAGTTTGGTCTCAAGCCTTGTGCAAGTGATCCAGTCTATGCTTGACAAGAAAAAAGAAATGGAACAGAGAATTTCAGATTTGGGATCGGAAAACACTCTCATCAGCCAGAAGATTGTCCAGTTGGATAGGGAATTGAAGACAAATCTGAAGCTGAAAAGAAGATGGCACAACAACACGCTGATCACCTCGAAGGATACGTCAGCTCCCTGCAAAATGCCCTGACAACCGCACAGGATCAGGTGGACAAGGCCGTGTAGGATGCAAAGCAACAGGTGCAGATTCGGCGCGAAGCTAATAAAAGTCCCCAATAACTGCATCTCGCAGGTGTCATGGGACCACCACCAGTTTTGGTGGGGGATACTGTTGGAGGGTTTGCGGATCCCAAGGCAATCCTAACCCTAGTTAATTAAGTGACAGGGATTTGGCACCCTGTGCGTGTAAGTCCAACCCGATGATCACATAGTTATTTGATTAGTTACAAGTCAATAAAAGGACTTTAGGCCTTTTTGTAGGGTTTTTAATGTCGCAAGGCTTAAATGTCAAGTTAGCGAATAAAGTTTGGTTTCCCTCCAATTTGGATGGTTCCCACACTTTTTTAAATTTGAATAATTAGGGAGGCAGAAATGGACCAATAGGATTCAGAGGCCAAGGTCCTCCTCTCTACTATAAAAAGGGACCAACTCGAGTTCCTACACATGTTCATTTCCTCATTTCAATAAAGCAGATTGGTTCTCTTCAGAAATGGATTGATGAATGTCCTTGCTCTCTATCACTTTTCCTCCATCTCTTATGCTTTCTTTGGATTTTGCTAATTGTTGGATTTGAATGTTATTGGGATTGCAAGTTGTTATACTTTTTATGAGAGAGAAAGGGAGAGAGAGAAAGAGTAAGCTATCTTTGTTGTGGATCATAGTGTTAGTGGATCGTAGTGTTAATGGATGTAGTGTTAATGTTTAGGGTTAATGGATGTTAGAGTTAGATGTGAATCCTCCATTCATGTTGAAATCTGAACTATACTATCGCTCTCATGGGAACGAACCTACGCGTGACAACTAACCATGTCTCTTGATGCTAGATTGACTAGATCTTGGATTCAGGTTAGGCAAGGAAAGAAACCCACTACATATGACTTCTCCATCACATATGCATTGGTCCTTCGTAGCTTGAATGTACCTAATGACTTTGATAAGAGCCTTCCAATGGATCATGCCAATGTTAGCTATAAATTGGCTTAAGGAGCTTATTGCAAAAGCGATGTCAGGTCTAGTAAAAACCATTATACATGAGAGATTCTAGAATCACCCGGTAGGGATAATCTCTCATTTTCTCCTGATCTTATTTTATCTGAGGACACTGGTCCTTTGACAATTGTAGGCCTGGGTGAATTGACTTGCAAGTCATCATATGTTATCTGATTACTGTGTTGTGAATGTACCTTTGTTGAGTGATAAAGATCAGCCTTCTCACTCTATCTCTGTGGATCTAATTTCCTAGACAGTAGTGAGCTTCGTACCACTTGAAATGTGCTTCTCTTTTCCTTGAAAAGTGAGCAATATGAGCTCAACCATGTCTCTTGATATTCTTCATGGAATCATAACTTGAGAAGGACACCCCTCACACTTGATCCCCGAGTGCCTTCTCAAGATCAACTTTCTGGTGCTCCTCCTTGATGGAAATCCGAGACCTCCATTTCTCATAATGATCACAACAAGCATGACCATAAAATATGTACTTCCTATGATCATTGAAGATTACTTATGCTAGAAACATAAGTCCAAAAATCACCACAACTTGGCATGATTTTTCTAATATTGAAATCAAGAAGTATTTCCATCTCAATAAGGCTAACTACTTGCTTATGGATGTAAGTGTCCACTTTGGATGCTTCACTTATTCTCATAAGAAGTTTACAACTTGCTTTTAAAATTGAAAATTTACAATCTTCAACATTACGAATGAACACATCATTCATGATCTTATTGAAACCAAAAGAAAATACATTATGAAGACTTTTCCATTCCCTTGACTTCATATTCAATGTAAGTTTACAAGGAAAACATGCTTTGCTTTCTATTAAGGCATCACACTCAACTAGTATTGCCTTAATCCCCATTTGAGATACAAAAATCTCTTCAAAGCAAAATAGTTCTTTATAGGATGTCATGAGAGCATAAATGAAACTATTTTCATTTTGTGATTGCTCCTCCTTAATAAATTTGAACTTATCTAAAGTTCCAAGCAAAATGCTTTCCAAGGACATGAAATAAATCCAAGTGACATTAATGAAAGTGACATCTATCTTTGCATTTTGAACCAAACAATGCACTTCCAGATGAAAAACTTCTAAAGGTTTGAAATGTGTGATGATGGACTTTTGAAGACAAATCTTGTAAGTCATTGTGAGACTCCAAGCCTCATGCAACTTTCCACAAAGGAAACACATATCCTTGGTGTCATGCCCATGACTGGTATCAGGTAGCGTGTCTACGCTAGGGACCGGTAGATCGACAACCCGTAAGTTAATTGTGACTATAAGGGAATTGGGGCCCTTATGTGTACATGGTCATAATTAATGGTTGTAGGCCTAAACACTTGATGGTGGATTGGTATGGGTCTATCAGTGAGTCATTGGAGAACTGGATGACGTGGCCCAGATAGGCTGCAGAGGTGTCCAGTAAGGTGTCACAATGCACTACTAGTGGTGCATGGGCCTTGGAAGGTATAAGTATACCTATTGGGCTCTCACTAGTGTATGCTTGATAGCATGACTGGTGGCAGGATGTTGCTGGTGTGATGTCTCATTTCTCTCTGAGTGATTGATCCATAGCTTGGGGCCTAGATCCATTCGATCTAGGTTTGGTTAGATTGGTTTGTCCACCATCAGGTTCCCTTTTGTTGCTTGTGATTGGCATGCTTAGAATAGGATCCTTGGATTGAGGACTTTATATGGAGGGGATCAAGATTGACGAGAAAAAGGTAAAGACGGTAGTGGAATAGCCAATTCCTAAAACGGTGTGTGGACTTAAATCATTCTTAGGTTTCACTGTGTTTTTCCATAGATTTGCAAAGGAGTACTCGAAGATTGCTGCACCTCTCAACAATATGTTGGAAGGAGTGAAAAGTCGCAAAGGTAGGCCAAGTTCTCCTATCAGATGGAATGAGAAATTAGATGAGAGTTTTCGCAAACTCAAGCTTCTAATTGCCTCAGCTCCAGTTTTGAGAATAGCGGATCCGTATTTGTTGTTCGTCATTAACACTGACGCGAGTGATACGGCTATTGGAGCTGTTCTCTTACAGGAGGGTCAGCTCGTTGCCTTTGAAAGTAAGAAACTAATCGATGCACAGGTCAGGTACACCACTCTGGAAAAAGAGCTTTTTGATGTGATCCATGCTTTGAAATCATGGAGGCGTTACCTGTACAGTAATAAATTTGTGGTTAATACGGATCATCAACCTTTAAAGTATTTTTGTTATCAGAATGATTTGCGAGGTCATAAGGCCAGATGGGCAGAACTCATGCAAGAATTTGACTTTGAAGTGCGGTATATCAGGGGCTCATCTAATCAGGTGGCTGATGCACTTAGTCGAATTGGTGAAATGAACAAACTTTCCTTCACTGAGATCAGTACAAACTTTTATCTCTCCCTGAGAGGTCTTTATTAGGAAGACCCACATTTTGGACCAATCAAGAATAAGGTTCTAGCAGTTTCATGAAGCGGGACTGATGATCATGGTGATCAGTTTGGGAGGAAGGATATAAAGGGTACTGATGACTTCTCTATCCGTAATGGACTTCTGTTCAGGAAAGAGAAGGTTTGTGTGCCTGATGTGGATGTTGTTAAGGATAAAATTCTTTATGAATGTCATGACTCACCATGCGCAGGACATCCCGGCATACATCGTACATTGGATTTGGTGCGAAGGGATTTTTATTGGCCAAATCTCAAGCCCTTTGTAGAATCTTATGTGGTCAAGTGTGACCAATGCCAGTTGAATAAAGCTGAACGCCATAAGGCGAACGGTTTGTTGCATCCACTGGATATCCCTGATAAGCGATGGGATAGTATTTCCATGGATTTCGTGGTTGGGTTACCGTGGACGAATAAACAACATGATGCAATTTTGGTTGTGGTCGACCATCTTACCAAATTGGCTACGTTTATTTCGGTAAAGACCACCGTGAAGGCTTTTGATTTAGCTAAGATATTTGTAGAGCGTCTGTTTAGGCTTTACGGATTACCGAGTGATATTGTGAGCGATCGCGATCCGAAGTTCACCGGTCACTTTTGGTTGGCCGTATTTGCTAAACTAGAGACGACACTGAGCTTGGGTTCTTCTGATCATCCTGAGACGGATGGACAGACAGAAAGAACAAATCAGACGATGGAATAAATGGTTTGGGCATATGTTTCCAGACGGCAATCTGATTGAGAAAAGTACCTTCCATTCATCGAGTTTGCCTATAATAGTAGTAAGCATTTGGCTACTGGTTATAGCCCGTTTATGCTTATGTACAGTTTTGAGCCTAGATCACCCATTGCGGTTGAGAATATGACAATCAAGTTTCAGAAAGTAGCGGATTTTCTACAGGATATGCAGGAAATGCTACAGATTACACGTGAAAATGTTCAGAGTGGGATAGGGACAAACATTATGCAAATATGAAAAGATCACCGAGAGACTTCCAAGTGGGAGATTGGGTATATTTGAGAATCTCAAAAGATTCAAGTGTAATGCATACCGCCAAGCATTATAAGTTGTCCCCTAGATATAGAGGACCGTTTAAGATCTTGAAAAAGATCGGATCCTTAGCTTACCGATTGGAACTCCCGGATGGATTGCAAGTGCATCCCGTATTTCATGTTAGTCGTCTCAAAAAGAGTCTACGTGAAGGAGAGCATCTTGGATCTGGAGATCAGTTGGACCTGTTGGATGAATCATCGGGTGTATCTCATCTTGAACCCGTAAAGATCTTGGATACAAGAACTAAACAATTGAGAAATCGTATAGTTACCGAGCATCTGGTTCGATGGAGGGGATGTACAGACGATGGCGATTCCTAGGAACGGGAAGGAAGCTTAAGGAGGAACTTTTCCAGTTTTAAGTTCTGAGGACAGAACTTGAATAAGGGGGGAAGAATGTCATGTCCATGACTGGTCTCGAGTAGCGTGTCCATGCTAGGGACCGGTAGACCAACAACCCGTAAGTTAATTTTGACTATAAGGGAATTGGGGCCCTTATGTGTACATGGTCATAATTAATGGTTGTAGGCCTAAACACATGGTGGTGGAGTTGGTATGGGTCTATCAGTGAGTCATTAGGGAACTGGATGATGTGGCCCCGATAGGCTGCAGAGGTGTCCAGTGAGGTGTCACAGTGCACTACTAGTGGTGCATGGGCCTTGGAGGGTATAAGTATACCTGCTGGGCTCGCACTAGTGTATGCTTGATTTGTGATGAGTAGCTACATGCTGCTGATGTGACTCCTCTTTCCATGACTTTGATTGATCCATAGCTTGGTTAATACGGATCATCAACCTTTAAAGTATTTTTGTTATCAGAATGATTTGCGAGGTCGTAAGGCCAGATGGGCAGAACTCATGCAAGAATTTGACTTTGAAGTGCGGTATATCAGGGGCTCATCTAATCAGGTGGTTGATGCACTTAGTCGAATTGGTGAAATGAACAAACTTTCCTTCACTGAGATCAGTACAGACTTTTATCTCTCCCTGAGAGGTCTTTATTAGGAAGACCCACATTTTGGACCAATCTGGAATAAGGTTCTAGTAGTTTCATGAAGCGGGACTGATGATCATGGTGTTCAGTTTGGGGGGAAGGATATAAAGGGTATCGATGAATTCTCTATCCGTAATGGACTTCTGTTCAGGAAAGGGAAGGTTTGTGTGCCTGATGTGGATGTTGTTAAGGATAAAATTCTTTATGAATGTCATGACTCACCATGCGCAGGACATCCCGGCATACATCGTACATTGGATTTGGTGCGAAGGGATTTTTATTGGCCAAATCTCAAGCCCTTTGTAGAATCTTATGTGGTCAAGTGTGACCAATGCCAGTTGAATAAAGCTGAACACCATAAGGCGGGCGGTTTGTTGCATCCACTGGATATCCCTGATAAGCGATGGGATAGTATTTCCATGGATTTTGTGGTTGGGTTACCATGGACGAATAAACAACATGATGCAATTTGGGTTGTGGTCGACCGTCTTACCAAATTGGCTACGTTTATTCTGGTAAAGACCAACGCGAAGGCTTCTGATTTAGCTCAGATATTTGTAGAGCATCTGTTTAGGCTTCACGGATTATCGAGTGATATTGTGAGCGATCGTGATCCAAAGTTCACCGATCACTTTTGGTCGGCCGTATTTGCTAAACTAGAGACGACACTGAGCTTGGGTTCTTCTGATCATCCTGAGACGGATGGACAGACGGAAAGAACAAATCAGACGATGGAATAAATGCTTCGGGCATATGTTTCTAGACGACAATTTGATTGGGAGAAGTACCTTCCATTGATTGATTTTGCCTTTAATAGTAGTAAGCATTCGGCTACCGGTTATAGCCCATTTATGCTTATGTACGGTTTTGAGCCTAGATCACCCATTGCGATTGAGACTCGAACGATCAAGTTTCAGCGGATTTCCTACACTATATGCAGGAAATGCTATGGATTGCACATGAAAATGTCCAGAGTGCCCAGGATAGGGACAAATATTATGCAAATCTGAAAAGATCACCGAGAGACTTCCAAGTGGGAGATTGGGTATATTTGAGAATCTTGAAAGATTCAAGTGTAATGCATACCGCCAAGCATTATAAGTTGTCCCCTAGATATAGAGGACCATTTAAGATCTTGAAAAAGATCGGATCCTTAGCTTACCAATTGGAACTCCCGGATGGATTGCAAGTGCATCCCGTATTTCACGTTAGTCGTATCAAAAAGAGTCTACGTGAAGGAGAGCATCTTGGATCTGGAGATCAGTTGGGCCTGTTGGATGAATCATCGGGTGTATCTCGTCTTGAACCCGTAAAGATCTTGGATACAAGAACTAAACAATTGAGAAATCGTATAAACTGGTCTCGGGTAGCGTGTCCATGCTAGGGACCGGTAGACCAACAACCCGTAAGTTAATTTTGACTATAAGGGAATTGGGGCCCTTATGTATACATGGTCATAATTAATGGTTGTAGGCCTAAACACATGGTGGTGGAGTTGGTATGGGTCTATCAGTGAGTCATTAGGGAACTGGATGATGTGGCCCCGATAGGCTGCAGAGGTGTCCAGTGAGGTGTCACAGTGCACTACTAGTGGTGCATGGGCCTTGGAGGGTATAAGTATACCTGCTGGGCTCTCACTAGTGTATGCTTGATTTGTGATGTGTAGCTACATGCTGTTGGTGTGACTGCTCTTTCCATGACTCTGATTGATCCATAGCTTGGGGGCTAGAAACGTACGATCTAGGTTTAGCTGGGTTGGTTTAACCTCCACCGGTTCTCATGTGTGGTTGCTTTGTATGGTATGCTTAGGCTAGAATCCTGTGTTGAGGACTTTATATTTTTTTGAGAATCTCGATGGATTCAAGTGTAATGCGTACCGGCTATCATTACTAATCGTCCCCCTTCTTGCCTTTGCACTTGCTCCATCCTTCACCAAAAGCACTCTATCAAATCACAAAAATCAAATCCAAACGCTCCTATTGGAATCAACAAACACCAATGACTCTTTCTTTTGAGAGTTGACATCTAGAGATTCACAAAGATCCCAAGCATGTATGAACACTCAAATATGGACTCCTCCCTGTTCTAGACTCCCAATGGGATTACAACATGACCTTGACACTCTCACAAAATTTTTTTAATAGAAATTATTTGAGTTTCATACATATAATGTCAAAATTTTGCTCAAAAAAATTGAATTCATTCACCCCTAATGGACTCCACCAAGAACCAATTGAATTCATTCACCCCTATTCAACCCTATAATCATTAATATGGCACATGGTCCAAGATTCCTAACTTATAGCCACCTCCCCTGATTTAAGGCAATTTTTTTAATTTATAGGGACTTGCATAAATATCTACTACAAGTGGAATCTCACCTACTAATAATCTTTTCACACATGTGAGCAGTCCTTGGCATGTGTGAGATCACTCCTATCCATGTGAAATAGCTTTTCCTACCAATGAACTGATGCCAAGTGGCTTATAGATAGAAAACTAGATTTTGGCCATTTTAGCCACTAGATCTTATATGAAATGGTATGTACAACCTATATGACTCATCTAAATGATAAATGCATTTATTTCACACGTGGAAACAGGCTCCACACATGTCTAATGATGATATGTACTAGTCATAATGGTATTTACAAGATTTGATCAAGTTAGCTTTTGCCAATTTTAACACACAGTATATATGGTCAACGAATCAGGGAATGTTGATGCGGACGAGGATGCTGCAAATTCTCTCACTTCACATATTATGTGAAGTGGCTTTCTCTCACATCACAAATTATGGGAAGTGTTTGGAACGTTCCTCGTTGAAAATAGACGATTGTCGAGTTTTTTTTTTCTCTCTTTGGAATTTTGCAAAAAAGCTGACAGTGCCCTTAAAAAGTTGACACTATCCTTAAAAATGCAACGGTGCCCTTGAAAAGATGACAATGTATTTAAAACAGTTTAACTTCTTCAAAATAGTTGAAAGGAAGAAGCTGAAGGCAAGTGTCACATTTTTTGGGAAAGTGCAAAAAAACCGACACTGTCGTATTTCGGAGAAATGCGAAAAAAAACCGACATTGTTGAAAATAGTTGCACTTTTGAACTATGCTAAGTGTCGCATTTCGGGGAAATGCGAAAAAGCCGACACTATTAAAAACATAGTTCATTTCTTTAGACTGTTGCGAAAGTAATGTATTTCTGCAGACTTGTTCTAAATGCTAGTTCCTGGAAGTCCTTGAAGATGGCCAAGTCTTCAATAACTTCAAATAATTGAACTTAACATCTGAACTTGAGATTATGATAGGATTGGTTACCTTTTGATGGAGATCAATCAGACGCCCGTTGTAGACATTCTTCAAATAGTTTGGCTGTCTAAGTTGTGACTCTTGTAGATATCAGATGAGCAGACGTAGAACCAAACTTAGTTTCACCTAACAATAGTTCAACGATCAATAAACGTGCAGGAAGAATTTTGAAATAGAAATAGTCATTTACCAAGGAGACAACTGTGGACTTAATTTCCAACACATTTTGGACAGCTGGCTTGATTGTCCAAGTGATTGGATCAAGTTTGACTACACACTCACGATTCTCAAAAGTTATCTTTCCTGTCTCCCAGTTATGAATTACTTGCACAACTCGTAACCATGGATGTCCCAATAAGGCATGATAAATATTTGGTGCATCAGGTAAGTCCATTACTACAAAAGTAATGAGAAACTATACTCCAGCAACAATCTTGACAAGTATATCTTCCACTATGCCCTTAGGACGAGAATTATTGTCTGATCAGCTAGCTTAGTGGCAAAAATTGTAGGCTTCATTCTTGTAAGACCCCATTTTGCACATAGCTTTGTTGAAATCAAGTTAACTCCCGAACCTCCATCTATCACGACTACCTCTTTACCAAACTGTTAGTGTTGGATTGGCAGAGAGAGAGAGAGAGAGAGAGAGAGAGAGAGAGAGAGAGAGAGAGAGAGAGAGAGAGAGAGAGAGAGAGAGAGAGAGAGAGAGAGAGAGAGAGAGAGAGAGAGAGAGAGAGAGAGAGAGAGAGGTACATAAGACTAAAGTACACCTCAAGTCTGTGTGTGTCATATCATTAGAGCAAGTTATATGTTTTCAAAATAAACTAACTAGTAAGATGAAATGTGTGAATAAGATATATTTCAAATTGAAAACTAAATCGATCACATTGAGCCTAGTGTGCAAATGTAGCAACTCATAGAATGTGAGACTATGGAATAGATCCATCAAGATAAAAAAATGACGTATTGGTGATTGAAGTGGAAGTGGTTGTTGATAGTGTAGTATGTGTAGACAATTGACGTGAAACTCTTGGATGTGATGTAACAATATGATGGAGCATGTTCCTTGTGGGCCAAAAAATTCTTCTTTAGAGCATTTGTTATTATTCTAATCATCTGCATTACAACCAGGATGTACCTAAGTGCAAAACATCTGCAACAACATGTTAGATAGTCATATTGAAAGATTACGAGTAGTTTGTTGCATTGGTCAACATAGCAGTTTATTATGGGGTCATAAAAGGTTGCTAATAATTTTTCTAATGAGTATGTGGTTAGCCAATAGTTAAGTATGAGTTACGAGTCTGTTATGAGGTCCTATGAACACTCTTTTGAGACTCTATGAGTTGCCTTATGAGTTCATTTACGAGTTCTTTTGAGTTGCCTTACAACCGGTTATGAGTTCTGCTATGAGCTCATACAAGGAGCTCCTACAAGCTCTAAGAATATAAGTTCATTAGTAGAGTTTATGACTCCAAACATGAATTCACTTGCGAGCTCTCATGAGTTTTGGAATGGAAAAATAATAGTAGTGCTATAAGACTAGCCAAATATCTCAAAGTGATTCACGAGATTTGGTGGATCATTGAAAGAAGTTATTGGATAATTTATGAGGATTGTAGTGCAATAGAATCTGTCATATTTTATATATAGCCAACAATAGTTGCTCAAACTAGCAATTACAACAATTGTAGAGATAGCAAGCATATATTTGATCCACTGCCTATTTTCCATTTTTCTTGGCTAACTCAAGCATTTGCACCATTT
The DNA here is from genome assembly GCA_029204225.1 of Diphasiastrum complanatum. Classification (NCBI taxonomy): domain Eukaryota; kingdom Viridiplantae; phylum Streptophyta; class Lycopodiopsida; order Lycopodiales; family Lycopodiaceae; genus Diphasiastrum; species Diphasiastrum complanatum. Next base: position 13,816,395 of record CM055100.1, on the reverse strand, counting down.
TAGTTAGAAAATCAACAACGCTAGGCACTTTATGAGGCATATCTACAATAATTGGACTAGATGGCCTAAAACTGTAGTTCAACTCGAAAGGACTTATTTTAGTATAAGTATTGTACAGATAGAAAGCATATATTTGATCCACTGCCTATTTCCCATTTTTCTTGGCTAACTCAAGCATTTGCACCATTTTAGTTAGAAAATCAACAACGCTAGGCACTTTATGAGGCATATCTACAATAATTGGACTAGATGGCCTAAAACTGTAGTTCAACTCGAAAGGACTTAATTTAGTAGAAGTATTCTTTTTGTTTTCATAAGATATTTCCAACAAACAATCTAGTCTTTTAATATCTTGCTTACACACATTTAAAAATATATATATTTTTAGCTTGGAGATTTCTATCACTAATGCATGGCACCGTAAAGGAGATTGAGTTTCTCCAATGACTATGCGCTTTCTATCTTTTTTTAAATGTGGCAACATATCATGGGTAAAAAATTTTTTTGGGAGTCATCAAAGGTACATTTTGGGGAAAAAAAAAAGATTTTTTTTACCTTATTGGAAAGCCAAGATTATGGATTTTGAAGCTTGATTAAGAGGAAATTTTATATTTGAGATATTAGTTTAGCATGTGCAAGGACTAAACTCCCATGATCTTAAAAAATGCGAATATGAGTATTTATGTATTGATTGTCTCTCGTATGTTGTTCATTCTAAATATATGTTCTCTAAAACACTTTTTTTTCTTATAGATTTATATCCATCCAATGTAAATGAATAGGAGCCAACAAGATCTCTTGCAAGTGTTAGATGTAGTACACCCTAATACTAAGAAATTACAATATGAAAGAAGAATTACAAAAGATCTTGTTGATTGTGAGAATTTTTTTTATGGATCCATGTACATTTTGGATTTGCAAAAAAGTTTTGGATAGATCTAGTCCATTTCACTACCTAGTTTCAAAAGCACAAGCTAAAAAATTATCCGATTAAGTTGGTCTATAATGTAATTGTGAAATTCTTTATGTTTGTTTTTTAATATTTGTCAGATGATGTATTATTTGAGCTTATTGAGAAAGTTGGGATCATTAGTCAAATGAAAATATAAAATGCAAAAAATAAAGTATCATCAATATGCTTTTGTTATCAGACAGACTTTTGTTTCCATTACCAAAGATGGAAAAGGATAAAAAATGATAATGTGTCGCTTGATTTAAAATTTAACAAAAATGAACACTTCAAGCAAAAACAATTGATATATTATATAATGATATACTTTTTACTGGTATTGAGGTGGAGGAAGATTGGAGGTTGAACTATATAAGGCAAAAAATTATTACTCTATAATATGATATAGCTCAATACTTTAGGTTCATTTCTAATGATAAAATTTGCAAGTGTTTGTAAATTTTTTCTTTTTGATTAGCCTAGCACAATTATCATTCATTGCACAACTAAGAATATATTATCTCTACCAAATTTCTAATATATGAAATAATTTTTTAATCATTTTTTTGTATGCATGTAACAAGAGTATGAAATTAAATGAAAAGACATTGGAAAAACTATTCAATAGCATAGGAAAACCGAAATTAGCCATCATTGTTTTACAAGTCTATGATCGACATTGGAATAAGAATAATGTAACAATCCATATTTATATCAATGAAATTCTCAAGAATGGGTTGTTTATATGATTGATTATATTTACCTTTTGATCAAAACACATATAATGTATTTCCATATTTCAATTTTTACGTACTAGAAGCTTGTGGTAAAATTTATGGTTGTAGTCATTACTAGGAGTTGGTATTGCCAACTACATTCATGTAGTTTCTCTCCGAATATATTAGAAATGATTTCAATTTTTTTTTTTTTGTATAATCTAATATCTACATCCTTTACTAGTTGAATTTGTCTTTCAATAGTCAAGGCATGAGTAGCAGTTTGTGTAGGAGCTTGCACATCTTTTTATCAAGAAACAAATTTACCATTAGAAACAAATGTCTTGATCAATTCTTGTCAAAATGTATATACATCAGCATGGTTGTAGTAATCAAGAGTGAACAATCATAACCAAGACAATGGATATAAATCTTAGTAAACATAATTTTTACAAAAGAAAATCAACATAATTGAATAAAAAAAAATGAGAAAAGATTATGTTATCAATGTCGACATCTTTTTGTAATTTGTACCACTCAAAAAATTGTTTAATATTGTATAATACAAACCAAAATTGAGAAAATCTTTCTATAATACGCCACTACAAGTAATGAAAGCAACGACATTCGAGACATTCATTTTAAATTGATGTTGTATGAATGATATTTCTTTTGAGCTTTTCAGGTATAGTTGATCTTTTGTAAATTTCATATAAATGATACTGTGTTAATATTATGATAATTTTTTTTTTTTTTTTGTGTTTTGTATATATATAGGTGTCTGAATAAAGTAGTATTGATTTTATCTTTATCAACACGATATATCAACTTAACATTTGGTTCCATAGGTGTAGAAACAGATTTTGAATCCATCATATGGAATGTCTTCAATAAATCAATGTCCTTTGATTGAGAAAGAAACAATTTGTTTTTATAGCACCATACCTTGATTGCAAGACAAAAGTGAAGCTCACCTTCATTCATCTCAAACTCCAAGGACAAGATGTGCCTGACTTTGTGTTGCCACAACTTCCAATGATGATCAAATCATCCACATAAACTATAAGCATAATAATGCGATCATCTTTATGCAAGATATAAAGATTAGAGTCACATTCACTTCGGGATAACGCCACAATTGAGAAAAAAAACTATCAATCGAGCATACCAAACATTGAAGCCTTGTGGTTGTTACATATGACTTCATCCAATACACATTTAGAAAAGCACTCTTTGTTGGGAGAAGTTGTACATAGGATGTTCTCCTCAGTGCATGTGCTATGCCTATCGAATTGAAACATGACGGTGAGTCAGAAGACTTGATTCTAACTTTGAAGTCATCAAAATTGATAGGGTCAATTACGTAGACAAACATGAAGTCTAAAGACTCTTAGTTGCGGAAGTGACAGACATATCAAATAATTTTGTAAAAGAGCAGTATCAGATAGAATTGTGAAAGTACTGTACTTTAGGACCATAAATGGATCTACAAAAGATCCACAAGAGTGATTGGATGCTTGCTTAACAATCTATCCAAAAACTAGACACAAAAAAGTTCGTCTAGATTGGCAATTTGACAAACAACAAGCATTAACAATCAAAAGGCAATTGATCTCTAGATCCAAGATGCTCTCCTTCACGTTGACTCTTCTTGAGTTGGCTTACGTGAAATACGAGATACACTTGAGATCCTTCCGAGAGTTCCAATTGGTAAGCTAAGGATCTGATCTTTTTCAAGATCTTATACAGTCCTCTATATCTAGGGGACAACTTATAATGCTTGCCGGTACACATTATACTCAAATCCATCGGGATTCTCCAATATACCCAATCTCCCACCTGGAAGTCTCTCGGTGATCTTTTCAAATTTGCATAATGTTTGTCCCTGTCCTGGGCACTCTGGATATTTTTATGTGCAATTCGTAGCATTTCCTACATATCAAGTAGGAAATCCGCTACTTTCTGAAACTTGATCGATTAAGTCTTAACCGCAATGGGTGACCTAGGCTCAAATTCATAAGCATAAACGAGCTATAACCGGTAGCCAAATGCTTACTAAAACTCAATCTCCATCAAGGATAATTTCCTCTCCAAAGAGATTGTTATGCAAATATGAATACAAATCTTAACTCTTCTGATCATGCGAGTAATCCTTCTTTTAAACGATCAAGTATAACTAGAATCTGAACTATGATTTGTCAATCATAATTCATCGGATTTTTGTCCTATACTCAATAAAATAGGACAACTACCAATGATTAGAAGAACTTTAAGTTCAAAGCCATCTCTAGTTTAGCAAAATATGGCCACCAAAAGCGACCCATGAACTTCGAATCACAAATGTTCATAATGTCACTTTGGTAATCCGTAAGGCCTACCCAAATACTCTAATTACTAGGTCTTTACCCAAATAAACATAGTCGATTTGGTAAGATGACTAGTCATTACCAAAATTCCACTATCTTGTTTATTCATCCGGTGTAATCTACCATGAACACAATCTTCTTCTATGGATTAGGTGTATCTTAGAACTGAGTTATGATTTACCAATCTCAACTCTCCAGATTCCTGAGACCATACCATATCATAAGAGTGCAATACAATTCTTCAAAGACACATGAGTTCTTCCAAAAAGTCCTGTCCATCTGAAAAGTTTCAGACTTTTCCAACTCACATGCCGTGCCTATATAAGGATTGTAGTCTCTAAAATGCCCTTCCTTTAGACATGGCACAAATTATCATTCCAAAGTAAGGGTCCCAATCTAGAATACATCTAGATCTTGCTCTTAGGTTCTAATCTAGAATAACTTAAGATTCATTAGAACTTCATTACGTGAAATTCTAACTTTTGGCAAACAACAACTATCCAACTCTCCTGAGTCTTCTGGAATAGCATTCCATCAATTCCAAATCGGAAAAGATAAGTCCCAAAAGTTCTCGTGTATTCTATGCACACCCATCTATAAATGATTCCAAAATGACTCATAAATGATGTGACTTATAAGCAACAATAATATCTATAAGTAAGATTACTATTGTTGATTTTCCACAACTAACTCAGAAGTAACGCTTCTGACTTGATTAGCTGTATCGGATTTAGAAAATATGTAAATGTCTAGGTGTGGTGCCAAAACACTACATTTAATTTGATTCTAAATCAATCCTAGGTCAATAAGCAATTCTCAATGAGAAATTACTATAACCTAGCGAGAAATGGTCTTAAACACAATTCTCATCAATATGCCTATGTACCAACAACTAGTTTATGCATGCAAATAAACTTAGTTCATGGAATGCTTTGTAGATCCACAAGATTAAAAGTTTGTATAAAAGATTTTTATGATCCCAAAAAGATTCACTACATAGCATATCTCTACAGATAACTCCTAATCTGTACACAACACTTTCATAACCGAGAATCCTATAACTTGGTTATCCTCTAAGAGAGAATATTTCTCAAAGAGTGCTATTTCACATCCAAAATCTCAACCAGAGATTCACTCAAAAGAATATATGGTTAGCATGAACTTCCGTCCTTGCATCAACCCACGGATCTCAGTCCATACTAAGATCAAGTTGACTGCTTCCAACAAGGAACAATTTTCAATAAACTCCCATCTTGCGATAGAATTCCAAGTTCTGACACAAATCAATCGAACTTGTTAGCAAGAGTACTTTCTAAATTTTCCCCCTTTAAATCTTCAAACCATATATCTACTATAATCCATAAAGGATTTCTGTAATATCTAAATATCCTATCATTTCTTGATTCCTAAAACAGGCCCATCATCCATAACAGATTCCTCTGACAAATGCTTCTTTTTGATAACTCTCTTCTCTTCCTACTTCTCCCCTCTCTTTAACAGGAAACGCCATGTGTTTCCAAGGGTGCATATCATTCGAGATTTGTCTTGGGAGAAGTTTCAAAGGAAAGATTTGAAAAAATCTTGAAAGCCAAAGAAGTGTTGCATCATTGTAAGCAAATACCAATGATGTCCCAACACTTTGACTTGACAAAAGATCTTCTTTATTACCAAGCTTGAGAATTGACCCGTAAATCGAAAAAGGATTATTTTGAAGATTCAAATAGAGAAAACAATTTTAGAAAACAATTCCATCAACCATTTCTGTGACATCACCCAAGGTCAATGGAATCACAAGAAAATCGGGTTAATTAATGTATTAAGAAATTCACCAATATATCTTTCACAGAGAAATAGCTTATTGGGTTTCCGGTTTTGTAAATTTGAGATATTCTAAAAAGGGGCCATGACCAATATCTCAAATTTTCGACAAAACACCCATTTTATGACCGATAGTATTTGGCATCACAAAGACTCACGACCATACTATGGTCAACTGATCCAGTTAGTTTCAGGTCTTCATTTTGGAATCGCATGCGTCCCATGCCACAGGTTCTTCCTCCACAAAGGCCCTCCACTTCCTGATCAAAGTGTCAGACAAAATAGTATAATTATATAAAGTTCTCGGGAATTTATTAGAAAATTCCAACTTCAACTAAAACAATTTCTACTATTGACATCCTTTTGCCCCTTTTTACAATCTTTACGGTCACTAAAAGGGTCACAATGACATATTAAGAAATGGGAAAGAATGAACCGGCTATTTTTTTGTTCTTAACAACAAACAATGTTGGTATGCCCACGGCTTCAAGCACACTAAGTAACAACTTTTTTTGTTCCAATTTGGTCTTTCCATCTTAGGCCTTTGGGCCATTTTTGACCGTGTCTGTTTCCAAAAAAAAATGACATCTTGGTCAAAAAAAATCCAAGAATTTATGGACACATAGGTGTCTAATTCTCAATTGCCAGTTGCAGTTAATAAAGCGAATATTCATTTCGTCGCCTTACTAAATTCCTCCAGGAATTCAGCTCGATTACAATTCTATGGATTGCATCCACAACCACTGGGCGGCTTATCAAAGCAACTATAAGAACCAACAAAATTCGCTTCAGTATTCTGGGACATTACGCAAGCTAAAGTAGCTCGGCCAACGATTTATCTAGTCAATAACAACTTCCAGGCTTTACTCACTGGAAAAAAATTTGTTTTTAAGCCCAAGCTGTAAATCCTAATGGCTAATTATGGATTGAATAAATTTTGCATTTGGTTTTTTCTGTTTGTTGCCAAGTTGAAATTCGAAACACACCGTGGTCGAAAATTGTGTGTTTCTCATTTTAGGGAGTCATCACTGTCGAGTGCTGCTGGGGAATTTACATTTGCTACCCCTTACTAGAATTTCACTCCATCTATTTGCATACTAAAACCAAAAAAAAAATTAAAAAATATACGTTCGGTTGTACTCATTACGGGTAAAGATTTCTTAATAGAGCAATGTCCAAAAAAAAACGTAGTTTTACCAGAGCATAACGTGCTATAGGAGTATACCAATGAACATTGCAAAATGGAATTCTATGCAACAAACATGCCGAAAAAATCACTGTATCAACAAAATCTAGTTCACTCTATTCTTTAAGCCATTATGATTTGCAATTACTCTTACTGCAATCACAAAATACCATAGTCTGAAACGACTATATCAAGCCCATGCAATCCCCAAAAAAAATGAAAAAACTATAAGGTCCCCCCGCCCCCCGCCCCCCCCCCAGCCACCTCTCTTCCTTTTCCTTCCCTTCCACCTCACAAACCCTCGAGGCCCGAGCAAAAGACCCCCGTTCTGCTGGCCCAAACCTGAGCCAGAGAGAGAGAGAGAGAGAGAGAGAGAGATGGCGGCCCAGAAAAAAAAAGGTGGGGGCGCACCTTCTCTTCCCTATTCTTCCTTCTTTTTCCTACACATCGTAGGTAGAGCAGGGCGCGTTGGAGGGCGGACTGTCTGGGCGCGGAAATGGAGCCAATAGTTGCTGTTTTTTGGCTAGCATGAGCAGTTTATCACAAATTTCAGTTGCGTGAAGCTTTATTTGCACACCTTCTGCTATTCTTGCAGATTTCAGATGCATTTAGGGCGACTTTACCGTTATTCCATACTCCTAAAGCCTGAACCCTGTTCTCTGTAGAAATCAGAAGTTCAACAATGCATTTCCTATGCAAAAGTCTCTTCCTATCGTTGTTTTTGCAGTAAGAAAAGATTTAGGTCGATGTAAAGTTTGCTTAATCCTCAATTTGTATTTCACAAAAGCACCGATTTACAGGCTACCCCTCCTTAATCACAGGATGGGCTTTGCAGTAGTTCATACCATCACAAAGATGGCTTTACTGAATTACTCCACCCTGCAAAACATTGATAAATAGAAGAAACCCCCAGCATAATCTGTACAACAAAAAGAACTGCCATGTAGATCCTATAAAAACCACCAACACTACACAAATAGTGATTAGTCTTTTCTGTGCTTCTTTACCTGCTTTCCACTGATTCAAGCCAAGACTGGCTCAATAAAAAGCAAAAGACAACCTCCAAAACCACCTAAATTACTGTTAAAAGAACAAAAAGCCGTAAAAACCAGCCTTTCCACAGATTGATTCAGTTGCTAACGGAAGAGTGTCCCAAATGAAGTAATCAGCAACATAAAGTAATTCAAGAAAACCAAAAATTGACTTCTTGAAAACCAATATGAAGTGTCTAAACATCGAATTGATTGTATACCTGGTAGTGCACTTACCACACAACCGATTATACTTCAAACCAAGAAATCCACGGGAAGAATAATCCGCACTTTTACCACTTCGTTGCATACTCCATTGAATTCTCAAAAAAGTGCCAAGATTCCATATCACACAATGGAAAAATCCCCACAATTCGAGATTTCTCTTGAACACAAATCAATGGCAAAAACGTGCTCAGAATTGGCTCTGATACCAATATAAAGTCAGCATGCCAATCACAAGCAACACAAGGGAACCTAATGGTGGACAAACCAACCCAACCAAACCTAGATCAAACGGATCTAGTCCCCAAGCTATGGATCAATCACAAAGAGGAGTATGGCATTACACCAGCAACATCACACCAGCAACATCCTGCCACTGGTCATGCTATCAAGCATACACTAGTGAGAGCCCAATAGGTATACTTATACCCTTCAAGGCCCATGCACCACTAGTAGTGCACTATGACACCTCACTGGACACCTCTGCAGCCTATCTGGGCCACACCATCCAGTTCTCCAATGACTTACTGATAGACCCATACCAATCCATCATCAAGTGTATAGGCCTACAACCATTAATTATGACCATGTACACACAAGGGCCCCGAATCCCTTATAGTCACAATTAACTTACGGATTGTCGGTCTACCGGTCCCTAGCGTGGACACGCTACCCAAGACCAATCATAGGCATGACAGTTTTTGTGAGAGAGAAAGGGAGAGAGAGAGTTCTATCATTGTTGTGGATCTAGTGTTAATGGACCTTAGTATTAGATGTGAATCATATGCAGATGCTGGATTATGAATTATGCTATCGCTCTCATGGGAATGAATCTCCTCATGACAATTGGTTAATCCTCATCATCTCCTTGATGCTTGTGTGCTTGGATCTAGGGTTGGCAAAAGTATAGGAAATGCCCACTGGCGCCGTTGCCAGGGAGCTACGCCAATTTTTCAGTTTTCAACATGCATGGATGATATTAGCTTGCATTTAGGTATTTTGTTTTGGCATAATAGGGTCAAAATTGCATTTTAGGGTTAAATTGGAAGAGATCTTGCTTGATTTGAGTGGATTTTGTTTTTTGAAATCTAATTTGATTGTTGAACATGGAAAGCCATACAAATCACCATTCTTAAGATCCATTTGGATCTGAGGAATTAGAGAAAACAAAGAAAATCGTTCATTTCTGTCATTTTGGTGAAATAGGAGGCAAAACAGTCTTGATAACTTTTTGTTCCCTAGCAAAGAACCTTTGCTGAGTTGCAGACAACACCGCCTTCATACAAGGAATTTTCAGTTTGAAGGGCGAAAGTTATTTCCCAGCAAAGTTGCAAAAACAGAACAAAAACCATCACAAAACTAACAAAACCCTAAAAAATAGAAAAAGCACCTTCGTCCGGTTTACTGGACATAGGTGTGATTCAAATCTATCTATTGTCAGTTCGGCGAAGGTAGAAGGCTAAAGTAATTGTTCATCTAGTTTCTGACAACCTTTTGTGAAAAGTTTAACACCTTTTTGCAAAAATATCAGTTCTTTCAGAAGAACCTTCGCCATAACCTTCGCTAGAGTCAGAGTCAGTCCAGCATACTGTTTTTGATAATCAGTGAGTTGGGCAAACGTAAGTCAAGGTCAATTGTCATATTGATCTATTTTTGTCAAAAAAGGTTCTTTTTTGCAAAAATAATAGTATCACTCTTGATCCTTTGCCAGAACCTTCACCAACTTGTCTGAGGATTCCAAATATAGTATTCCATCATTTTAGATTTGTCAAGATCATCAAAAAATTCTATTTTAATCCTTGCCAAGCTACAAAAACATTATTGTTTTCTAGAAAGAACTTTTGCTAATTTTACCCTAGCCTTATCAATATTAGATATAGTCATTGACAATCTGGCAAAGGTTAATATTACCAAATTTGTCAAAAACAGTCAGATAAGTGACTTTTATCCAAAATAGCAGTGAAGAACCTTTGTCGAGTCAACCTTCGTCTAGGAAACTTTCGCCAATACTATTTTTGACATGTGATTTACTAGATCTAGTCATTGTCAAATTTCTGAAACATTCTATTACAATTTGGCATTGATTATGAAAAATCCTTATTTTAGAAGTGTCGATCGCTTGATCAAGATCCTTTTTTCAAAAATTAGAAATCCAATTATTGCCAAATGATAGAGTTTTTATAGATTTGATGAGAGACAAGAATTGATTGAAAAATCTAGATCCAATCTCAATGTCTTTTTGAAGTTATTTGCAAAGATGTTTGATTCAGATGATGGAGCACCTGATGGACCTCCTAATACACCACCAGTACCTCCGTTAAACGTTCCACCAGTCTTTGTTTGAAGGTCAGCTTGTCTAGAGATACCAAAGTATAATGGGTTATTTGATCCAGTCAGATTTCTCAAAATCTATTCAAAATCATGTGAGGTTTATGGCGAAGTTTTTCCACATATAAACTTAAGCTATTTCTTATGGCCTTAACTGGAGCCGCACAAGATTGGTTTTATAACCAAGATGAAACAGACCGTATGGATTGGAAAGTGGTTAAAAATGGTCTAATCACAAGATTCAAACACCGAAAGTTTAAGGAAGATCCTTTCCTACTTTTAAGTAAAATTAAAATGGGAAAAAGAGGAGGAGTGAGAGATTATATTGAACGGGTTAGACACCTCAGATCTGAGTGTGATCCCAAATTAATCAATAATGATGCCATGATCATGTGGTTTTTAGCAGGTCTATCTAAAAGGATTAGACGTGAGCTTAAACGCCGACCTGATTATGTTTCCTTACAACATGATATGGACGATGCAATACGAGAGGAGGATGAAGATTCAGATGATGAACCAAGTATTGGAATGCTACCATATACAGCGGGGCAAACCACTACAACATCCACCGCTCTTGCAACCACAAATATCAATGCAACAATAGAGTTGATGATTAACGAATTTGATAAACTTGGTCAAAAGCAGCAGATGCAGCTGGACAAGATGCAGTCTCAGTTCGATGAGAAGATGAAAGCATTGGAAGAGCTGCAGGAAAAGAGTGCTAAAGCATGTGAAAATGTTTGGTGTGCAATTTGTGCAGAGAATCACACCATCAATGAGTATCCAACAATGAAAAGACATATGACATATACTCTTTGTCATATGTGCAACTCTATGGGACACAAAACAGCTTTTTGCTTGTTTAATCTTCAGATTATCCAACAAAGATACGCTAAGCTTCAATATCGGGAACCTATTACCTATAAGGGACTTGATTCTAAGAACCGGGCTCAAAACTCTGGCCTTGGATTTTTTGAACAACTAGCTTTACCAGCTCCACAAGCACAACATGCTCCTCCTGTATATCTAATAGAACTAGACTCTTCAGTTGGTAATGAGCAATGGCATTACAATACTGATCAAGAAATTGGTTCTTCATAGCCGTATGCTATCTATGTTGCCACGCAACAACAACAGACTATACAATGGACTAGAGCACCACTTGGATGCTTTGCATGTGGCAAGAATCATAGAGTTGCGGAATGTCCAAACAAAGGTAGTTTGTCCTATTCTGTCGAGAGTGCGGTTATGGACATTGTTACAAGGATTGTCCAACAAGACCAAAACCACCGCTCCATTGAATATGATTACAATCAAGCAAAGACTAGCAGCACAACCTATTGAACCATGTGTACCATTGATGGTTGTTAGTTGTTACCAGAGCTCAGAAGCAGAAAGAAATTCAAGTTGATCCAGCACGTGTCGAATCAGTGCCATTTACAGATATACCTACTACATTAGGGGTGTATTTGAATCTCAACTCTGAAAAGAATAAATATCAAAACATGAGGCAGTGGATTAAACAGTTGCAAGAAGAAGAGAAAAGCCACTAGAGCTGCAACCAAAGTCCATTCTTCATTTGTGCTGCCATTGGATTTATGTAATCCATGAACCGACATTAATACACAGTTACATCATCACAAAGAACCCTTCAAGATGACAGAACTTGAAGCACTGCAAACAGATATGGTCGTGAATATTCTATCTAGCAAGATGTATATTACATTGGGAGAATTTCTTAAGCTGGTGCCAAAAGCAAAAGAAGTATTAGCAAAAACATTGACTCAGATTGAACCAGCAGTCCATCAGGAGCCACTCTTTTGTGCCAGATTTGAAGAATCAAACGAAGTACTAAATGTAGGGGCAGCCTAGAAAACTGAGCAAAGAAACATCACCCTCTCTCTCTCTCTCTCTCTCTCTCTCTCTCTCTCTCTCTCTCTCTCTCTCTCTCTCTCTCTCTCTCTCTCTCTCTCTCTCTCTCTCTCTCTCTCTCTCTCTCTCTCTCTCGTACCTTTTAGAAATGTTAGCCATCACTTTCCTCCTACATCACACAAATAAATAAAAATTCGAGAGAAAAGGCACCAAGAAAATATCCGAATAGTTCATCAACTTCCCACATGCTAATCTTACAATGAGCAATCCCTTCTAATAGCTGATACACAGATCCTCTAGGAAAAGATCTTAATTTCCACATTAATCTTAAACTCACTGTTACAACCCACCCCCTAAGATCATCGACTACCTTGAAGGTTTCGCACACCCCATGCTAGTGACGACGCACCGTATCCGCCCATCCATAGGGTCACAACCGATCCACCCCCATGCACTGGAGCTATCGACATAATCATGCCAGGTCAAGCCTCCTACGATAAATGGCGTCCCATACCACCAACCATCACACTCGACTCTCCCTAGCACACATTTCCTGGCCTATAGATACATCTTGGCTCATGCACGTGCTCATCTGCCGGTAGGACCGTGCTTGATGGGACACACTATGTTGTGCCTATATAGTGGTGGGATTTCTCTCTTTCCATTCACTCAGTCTACTTGAGACTCTCCAGTTGGTACATCCTGGCTCATGCACGTGCTCTACATCTTGACTCATCCACGTACTCTCCAGTCTACTTGAGACTCTACCTGAAACTGAGTGAATGGAAAGAGGGAAACCCCACCACTATATAGGCACAGCACAGTGGGTCCCATCAAGCACGGTATTGTCGGTGGCACGTGACCAACTAGGATGGTGATGCGTGGCACCCAAACAGATAACGCCAGAACTGCGTCATGCCCCTTGCGAGGCCGTCATTGAAGGGCGTACCATTATGGTACATAACATTCTCCCCCATAAAAACTTCCTTCTATAGGAAGAAACCAGGGAATCTAAGCTTAAATCATCCTCTTTCTCCCAAGTGTCCTCATTATCTGACTTGTCTTTCCAACAGATTAGATGTTCAAAAATCAAGCGAGATCCCACTGATGTCGTCAAGTATCCATGATCCTTTCTGGTTCATGGGGTACAAAAGCAATCAAATCCTCCAACAGATCATCTGTGGGAATCAGGTCATCTTTCCCACCAAGTCGTTCCTTTAAACGACTAACATGGAATACATAATGAACCTTAGTTTCAACAAGGAGTTCTAGTCTATAAGTAGCTCTACCAATCCTATTAAGAACTTTGAAAGGACTGCTAAAACATGGAGATAACTTCAAACATTTCCCCATTCGAAGTTTGAAGTGTCTTAGAGTCTTTTGGAATGACACCAATCTCAAATTCTTGAGGAGCGCAACTTTGGTTAGCATAGAATTGGACTCGATCTTGAGACGATCTAATGCTTTCCCTGGCCACCTGCAACATTTCCTGCATATCATGCAAGAAATCCGCTGTAGCCTGAACCTTGAGACCTTTGAGTCCAACAAAGATAGGGGAACGGGGCTGAAAGTCGTACAAGAGCATGAAATGACTAAAACTAGTGGCAGAATGCTTCATACTATTGTATGCAAACTCAACCATTGGGAGATACTTTTCCCAATTTGATTGTCGCCTGGAAACATATGCGCAAAGCATATCTTCCATCGACTGGTTGACACGTTTGGTCTGACCATCGGTTTCTGGGTGATCCGTAGATGATAAACTTAAGGTAGTTTCTAGTCTTTCAAAGACCGGTTGCCAGTGAATTTGGAATCACGATCACTAACAATACCGTTTGGCAAACCATACAACCTGAACAACTTTTCAACGAAGAGTTGAGCAAGTTCAGAAGCTTTGAAAATAGTTTTTTTGTTGGAATAAACTATGCCATTTTGGTTAGTCTGTCAACTACTACCCAAATGGCATCGTGACCCTTCCCAGATTTGGGAAGTCTAACCACAAAATCTACTTTCCCATTTCTTGTTGGGAATTTCCAACGGATGTAACAGACCAACTGCCTCGAGTCTTTCTGCTTTATTTACTTGGCACCGTTCACACTTTTGAACATACGCCTCGACATGACCTTTCATTTTTGGCCAATAAAATTCTCTCTTAACAAGGTCAAGTGTCCTCTCTGTATACTAGGGTGCCTCGTGCTAGGGCTATCGTGGCACTCATGCAGGATTTGGGCCCTTATGTCCGCGATATCTAGCACACAAACTTTCCTCTACGGAAAAGCAAACCATTCTGAATGGAATAATAATCAAATATCTTCTCTTCGCGAGATTTCTTGGAATACTGCTTTCCAAAATTATTTCTCACTATAGAGCTTCCTGCCAGGACTTCTTGCCAAATACGACCGAAAAACTCATCGGTCCGACAAAGATCTCGCAGAGAAAGATACAACTTGGATTGGAACTCAACAAAGCATAACTGATTAACTTTCCCAATCCGGCTCAAAGCATCAGCAACACAATTCGATGTACTTGATGTCGAATTCGAACTCTTGAATGAGTTTTAACCAACAGGCCTTATGACCCCTAAGGTTCGAGGCATCACAGATATACTTAAGAGACTCATGATCTATCGTAACCATGAATTTAGATCCATACAAATAATGTGATCTCCAGATCTTTAATGAATGGATGACAGCAAAAACTTCCTTCTCATAAGTAGAATATCTATTTTGAACTGGGTCCAACTTTTTGCTCTCGAAAGCCATAGGTCTACCATCCCGGTAAAGGTTTGCACCCACCATCCGTTTCCACCAGGAAAGATCTGCTATGGTCCAATATGTGTAAGATAGGGGTTGTAGACACTAACATCTTTAAAGCTTCAAAGCTTTGATTAAGTTCATCTATAAAGTCCTCAATCCAAGGATCCTATTCTCAGCATGTCAGTCACAGCAACACAAGGGAACCTGATGGTGGACAAACCAAGTCAACCAAACCTAGATCGAACGGATCTAGCCCCCAAGCTATGGATCAATCACTCAGAGAGGAATGAGGCATCACACCAGCAGCATCCTGCCACTGGTCATGCTATCAAGCATACACTAGTGAGAGCCCAATAGGTATACTTATACCCTCCAAGGCCCATGCACCACTAGTAGTGCATTGTGACACCTCACTGGCGGTTGTTGGTCTACTGGTCCCTAGCGTGGACATGCTACCCGAGACCAATCATGGGCATGACATTCTTCCCCCCTTATTCATGTTCCGTCTTCAGAACTTAAAATTGGAAAAGTTCCTCCTTCAGCTTCCTTCATGATACTAGGAATCGTCATCGTCAGTACATCCCTTCCATCGAACCAGATGCTCGGTAACTATACAATTTCTCATTCGTTTAGTTCTTGTATCCAAGATCTTTTCAAGTTCAAGTGGCGACACATCCAATGATTCATCCAACAGGTCCAATCGATCTCCAGATCTAAGATGTTCTTTTTCACGTAGACTCTTTTAGAGACGGCTTACGTGAAATACGGGATGCACTTGAGATCCATCCGGGAGTTCCGATTGGTAAGCTAAGGATCCGATCTTTTCCAAGATCTTAAAAGGTCCTCTATATCTAGGGGACGACTTATAATGCTCGCCGGTACGCATTACACTCAAATCCTTTGGGACTCTTAAAAATATCCAATCCCCCATTTGGAAGTCTCTCGATGATCTTTTCAGACTTGCATAATGTCGGTCCCCATCCTGGGTACACAAGACATTCTCACGTGCAATCTGTAGCATTTCCTGCATATCGTGTAGGAAATCCGCTACTTTCTGAAACTTGATCAACCGAGTCTCAACCGCAATGGGTGACCTAGGCTCAAATCTGTTTATAAGCATAAATGGGCTATAACCGGTAGCCAAATGCTTACTATGACTCAATCTCCATCAAGGATAACTTCCTCTCCGAGAAGATTGCTATGAAAATATAAATACATATCTTAACTGATCTTCTGATCACACAGGTAATCCTTCTTTTGACCGATCAAGTATAACTAGATATGATTCGCTAATGATAATTCATAGTTTGTTGTCCTATACTCAATAAAAGAACGTGATAACCTCACCTAGGCAACTACCAATGATTAAAGAACTTTTAAGCTCAGAGTCATCTCTAGTTTAGCAAATACGGCCGACCAAAAAGCGACCAGTGAATTTTAAGACGTGAACGTTCATAATGTTACTAAGGTAATCTGTAAAGCCTAAACAAATACTCTATAACTTCTTGGTCTATACCCGAATAAACATAGCTGATTTGGTAAGGTGATCAGTCATACCAAAATTCCACAAACTTGTTTATTCATCCAGGGTATGAACACTATCCTCTCCTATGGATTAGGTATTTCCTAGAATCTGAGTTATGATTCACCAATTTCAAGTCTCCAGATTTCAGAGACCATACCATATAATAAGAGTGCATCACAATTTTTAAAACACATGAGTCCTTTCCATCTAGAAAGTTCCAGACTTTTCCAACTCACACACGGTGCCAATAAGGATTGTAATAAAAAAAACGCCCTTACTTTAGACATGGCACAAATTGTCATTCCAAAGTTAGGGTCCTAATCTAGAATACATCTAGATTTTCCTCTTAAGTTTTAATCTAGAATAATTTAAGAGTTACCGGAACCTTATTACGTATAGTTCTAACTTTTGGCAATCCCCAACTATCCAACTCTCCTGAGTCTTCCGGGATAGCATTTCATCAATTCCAAACAGGAAAAGATAAGGCCAAAATGCTCTCGTGTATTCTAGTAAGATTATATTGTTGATTTTCCACAACTAACTCAGAAGTAACGCTTCTGACTCGATTAGCTGTATCGGATTTAGAAAATGTTTAAATGTCTCGGTGTGGTACCAAAACACCACATTTAATCTGATTCTAAATCAATTCTAGGTCAATAAGCAATTCTCAATGAGAAATTACTATAACCCAATGAGAAATTGTCTCAAACACAATTATCATCAATATGCCTAAAAAATTTACGTTCGGTTAAATCATTACGAGTATAATTTTTCCAATAAAGGAGTGTAAAAAAACATAGTTTTAATGGACAATACAATGTTTATGAAATTTATACCAATGATTCTGCAAAATGGATCTAATGCAACAAACATGAGGAAAAAACCTATATATGCATCGGAATCTAATTCACATTTATTAAGCCATTACGATTTGCAATTTCTTTGGTTGCATTTAGAAAAACATAGTCCGAAATGACTACAAGTAGCCCATGGAAACTAAAAAAAATGAAACAAAATGCGAAATAATATTGACTAACCTCCACCTCCACCCAAAATTCCAACTCAGCAATCCCACTCACCATAGTAACAACAATAAAAATTGTTGTTAAACTAGGAGTTTCACCTACCCACCAAACCCCCCCCCCAAAAAAAACAAAAAAATAAAAAAAACTCATGCTAAATAAAACTCAGGCTTCAACATTCAGTCCCGAGAGAGAGAGCGCGCGCGACAGAGGAACGAGAGAGAGAGAGAGAGAGAGAGAGAGAGAGAGAGAGAGAGAGAGAGAGAGAGAGAGAGAGAGAGAGAGAGAGAGAGAGAGAGAGAGAGAGAGAGAGAGAGAGAGAGAGAGAGAGAGAGAGAGAGAGAGAGAGAGAGAGAGAGAGAGAGAGAGAGAGAGAGAGCAATGCAGGCCGAGAGGAACGGAGGCGCCACCCCTCCATCGTTTACCATGCAGATAAACATTGCAGGTAGCCACCAGAAGGGCGCTCTACAGCATGCAAGAGGCATGCAGCACTGGAGGCCGTCCACAGCTGTTTTCTCCATTGTTTAATTGAGGAATCATTTGTTTGAAACTAAACACAACAACTCTATGCCGTTTCGCAGATTTCAGATGTGTTAAGGGCGACTTTACAACTATTCCATACTCCTAAAGTCTGAACCATGATGTCAGAAGAAATCAGAAGTTCAAAAATGCATTTACTATGCAAAAATCTCTTGCTACTGCTATTTTTGCAGTAAGAATAGCTTTAGATCGCTGTAAAGTTTGCTAGTCCTCAGTTTGTGTTTCACAAATGCATAAGCAAGTAATTTTTACAGATTTACATATGCACAGGTTCTATCATAGTGAAAAACAGGGTACATGCTGCCCAAATTTTTCCAAAACACCGATTTGCAGGCTACCCCTTCTTAATCACAAGATGGGCTTTGCAGTAGTTCATACCATCACAAAGATGGATTTACTGTATTACTCCACCCTGCAAAACACTGATAAATTTGAAGAAGACTCCAGCATAAACCTGTAAATCAGAAAGAACTGCCTTTCAAATCCTGTAAAAACACCAACACTCTCAACCAGTGATTAGTCTTTTTTGTGCTTCTTTTCCTGCTTTTTTTCTTATTCAAGCCAAAACTGGCTCAATAAAAAGCAAAAGACAGCCAACAAAACCCCCTAAATCACTATGTAAAGAACAAAAAGCCAAAAAAAAACCATCATTTACTCTTATTGATCTCGTTGCTAACGGAAAAGTGTCCCTAATGGAGTAAACGACAACACAAGTGAATCGAAAACCGAAAATTTAACGAAAAAATTCTCACAATTCGAGATTTCTTCATGAACACAAATCAATGGCAAAACGAGCTTAGAATTGGCTCTGATACCAATATAAAGTCCTCAATCCAAGGATCCTATTCTAAGCATGCCAGTCACAGCAACACGAGGGAACCTGATGGTGGACAAACCAACCCAACCAAATCTAGATCGAACGGATCTAGCCCGCAAGCTATGGATCAATTACTCAGAGAGAAATGAGGCATCACACCAGCAGCATCCTGCCACTGGTCATGCTATCAAGCATACACTAGTGAGAGCCCAATAGGTATACTTATATCCTCCAAGCCCCATGCACCACTAGTAGTGCAATGTGACACCTCACTGGACACCTCTGCAGCCTATCTGGGCCACATCATCCAGTTTCCCAATGACTCACTGATAAACCCATACCAATTCACCATCAAGTGTTTAGGCCTACAACCATTAATTATGACCATGTACACATAAGGGCCCCAATTCCCTTATAGTCACAATTAACTTATGGGTTGTTGGTCTACTGGTCCCTAGCTTGGACACGCTACCCGAGACCAATCATGGGCATGACATCATCGGTCCAAACAACAGGTGGACTGATTTTCAAACGCCTTCCGATGTTCTTCTTATTACCCTTTTTAGTTTTTTGTTTGGCTTTCTTCACTCCCTTAAGAAGATTCATTAGAGGCAATGCAACTAGTCTTTAATGAATTTATGGAAAAACCCTGTGAAGCCCAAAAAAAATTTTACTTCCCTAATGGTTTTCAAGGTAGGCCAATTTTATTAAGCTCTTTGTAATCGACACAAAGACGAATATCGTCGTCTTTCTTGCCGGTTAACAAAACAGGAGCTCCCCAAGGGGCACTAGGCCTTATATGACCTTTACGTGAAAGCTCCCTAAGTTGACTAGCAACTTCATCTTCTTCCTTCAGGCTCATCCTGTAAGGAAAGAGCGATACAGGGGAGTTGTCAGGAAGAAGATCTATGTGATGATCGTCGGGCAGGTGCCGGGGAGGGGGTAGGTCGCTGGGGCAGGCCCAGGCTGGGCAGGTGGCACCGGGCTGGGCAAGCTGGGCAGGTGGCGTTGGGCACCCAGGCTCACACACACACACACATGCAAGGAACTGGGTGGGTTTCTCTATATATCCCCTCCCAGTTCCGTTGCAGGATTGCTTATGGGATAAAAACTGGCTGCCTGGACACGTGGCATTCGGGCAGCCAGTTTTTTTTTCAATAAAAACGTGGTCAGGAGGGCACCGGGGCCAAAGGGCCACCGTGCTCACAAGATGCGAGGCCCCTCCTCCCCTCTACTTAATTATGATCTCACGGCCCGCAGTCCAAAACGCGGACTGCATACGGCCCAAGTCCCCAACTCTGTTTGCGTGCTGAACCAACGCACGCAGGCAGAGAAATTTTGCACTAGAAAAAAATTTGTGTTATTATTTAACTCAATTGAAAAGGAAGCAAACTGCCCGCCTGTCCACGACGGTGTCACCTCTGCCTTGCCTCAGAAAGGAAGGCGCCATCCAAATTTCGTATGGTCTGACAGTCTGACAGGGAACAGACAAGACAGAAACATGAGGGATCACGGGCCCAAATCACAGTAAAGAAGGTCCACGACCACAGGCCTGAGTCTTCTCAAAAAAATTTCTTTACTTTTCCTTTATCAAGTGCTCACCTCTTATAAGGGAAAATAAAAGAGAAAGGTACAATACTGTGGGGTTAAATGTAAATATTCACAAGTTTCTTTTGAACCTTCAGTTTTAAAGAAACGTAACAAAATCAAATCTTCTTTACCAATAAATTAAAAAAACTTAATGTACTATAAATTTTAAAGGTTAAAAGAAAAAGAGAAACTATTGTTAAGAAAATTACTAGTTAACACCCAACTAGACTTAAATCCCAACAACAAAATTTCCATCTTTTTAAAAATAAATTTGAACCAAGGCTACTAAACACAACTGGCCACTTTCCAATAAGGAATACCAAACGCAAAGGCAAATAAGGGAACTTGTGCACCTCTAAAGGAAGTCGACTGCTCTGACACCAACTGTTACAACTCCCTAGGATCATCGACTTCCGCCCATCCATAGGGTCACAACCGACCCACCCCCATGCACTGGAGCTATCAACATAATCATGCCCGGTCAAGCCTCCTCGATAACTGGCGTCCCATACCACTAGCCATCGCACTCAGCTCACCCTAGCACACATCTCTTGGCTTGGAGATACATCCTGGCTCATGCACGTGCTCTCCATCCACCAACTCCCAAGTAGACTGAGTAAATGGAAAGAGAGAAACCCCACCACTATATAGGCACAGCACAGTGGGTCCCATCAAGCAATGGTCATGCTGACGACACGTGACCACCTAGGATGGTGACGTGTGGCACCCAAACATGTCGATAATGCCAAACCTGCGTCATGCCCCTTGCAAGGCCGTCACTGAAGGGC
Organism: Diphasiastrum complanatum; assembly: GCA_029204225.1. NCBI lineage: Eukaryota > Viridiplantae > Streptophyta > Lycopodiopsida > Lycopodiales > Lycopodiaceae > Diphasiastrum > Diphasiastrum complanatum. Next base: position 13,794,866 of record CM055100.1, on the reverse strand, counting down.
GTACTGTTATGGTACATGTGAAGAATTGCCAAAAATTGACAAATCTAGCTTGATCAAAAACCATGTAGAATAGTGTAAATTGTGTACACAAGTGGGTCCCACACATGTGAGGCCATGATGCCATGTGGGAAACCCATCCTAATGTAGGTTAGGTCAAGTCAAGAGAGTTGGTCATGTCTATTTGGTGGTCATCCCTACTTTATAGGACCTACACCTAAGTTTAAGGTGAAAATTTGACCAACTAGCTACCTACCAAGCATAACTCTAGGAAATAGACTAGGGTTTCATTTTAGGTCAAAGAGAGTGAGTTAACTTCCTTATCACATGCTGGAAATCCACCTAACTTCAAGAAGGAAGTCGAATTTGCTATGTATTCCCTCTCTCCATAGTGAGAAGATAGAAAATTTTTGGAGCTCATTGGCAATCTCAAGCTAGTTCACTATGTACATTGAGTTTTTGTGATCCAAATGAAACCAAATCAATTTCTACTTGTTTCTCAGGTTGAAGGCCGTACTACAGCCTGTAGTACACACGTGTGGGCTCGGATTTCAATGTTTATCAATGCTTTTGATTGTTAATGCTTGTTGTTTGTCAAATTGCCAATCTAGATCAACTTTTTTGTGTCTAGTTTTTTGATAGATTGTTAAGCAAGCATCCAATCACTCTTATGGATCTTTTGTAGATCCATTTATGGTCCTAAAGTACAGTACTTTCACATGGTATTAGAGCCAAGTACAAGAGCATAAGCCATTGATCTAATGCAAATCCATTTTTAGCAAGTTTTGGTGCTAAAAACTAGTATTGAGAGGGCAAGCTAGAATCTTGATTTTGGTGAGGAGATTTGATCCCAAACTTGGTAGGGGTCCAAATCCGTACTGTCCACATGTGTGGGCACCTCTGAACCTACATTTAATGCATGGTATTCATTTGATCCAAAAAAATTCAATTTGTGAGATGTTGGTGTAATTTTTGGTGGAGATCCTAGGACAATCTACCAAGATCATTTGCCATTGATTAGATTTGAATTTGTTTCATGGAATCTAATTAATCTAGGCTGAGTTCAAGTACTATTAAGGTTAAAAACAGGTCTTGAAAGTACACCAAGAAGGAAGAAAAAAATTAAGTCATTTTTTTGTCCAAAAATAGCCAAATTTGGCAAGATTTGATTGTGAGTAGATTTCACATCATCTTATCTTCATTCCAACTTTGTGGGGAGTGCTAGAACTGAGAATATAAGTCCATTTGTTGGATTAGAAATCTAATTTGAGTGAAAAACTACAAGAGAGAGACCTTAGTGAGTTTCTAGAGACAATCAAATCCATTTCTTGGCAAGATATGTTTGAAAGTAGTTTTCACTTCATCTTATCTTCATTCTAGCTTTGTGAGGGAGTGATAGAACTGTGATTATAAGTCCATTTGTTGGATTAGAAATCAAATTTGAGTGAAACACTACAAGTGTGAGACCTTTGTGAGTTTCAAGTCAATCAAATCTATTTATTGTTTGTAGAAGTCACTAGTAAGATGGGATCTGCTGGAGCATACCTTCTAGAAGCTAGTGCGAGATTGAACTCTACAAATTATGCTATTTGGAAGGTTAGGATGGAGTCACTCTTGGTGCTCCAAGACCTTCATGAGTTCTTGATTGAAGATGAAGATGAACATCTAGGTGCACAGGAGTTAGCTAGATACAAGAAGAGATCTAGGCTTGCACTTCATTGTGTAAAGATGAATGTGAGCAATGATTTCTTGAGAGAAGTATTAGCATGTACTAGTGCTAAAGAGGCCTGGGAGTCTTTAAAATCAATCTATGAATCTAGTAACACTTCAAGAGTACTCATGCTTAGAAATCAGATTTTGCAAAGCATGAAGAGAAGTCAGGAGAGTGCACAGGATTATGTACTCAGAATCAAGTCTCTAAATAGGGAGTTGGCTTCCATTGGAGAGAAGATTCATGATGGAGAGCTTGTACAAATTGTTCTTAATGGTCTAGGAGATGACTTTGCAAATTTGGTCCAAAGTTTTGCCATCCAAGACACTTTGCCAACTATAGAAAAACTTCACAGTGTATTAGTGGCTGAAGAGTGTAGGATGCTCCAAGCAAAATCTAGGATGAGTTCCTTGTCTTTGCAGGATGGTGATGAGAAAACCAATTTCTCATTCAAGGGCAAAAAGAAGACCAATGGAAAGAAGAAGCATCCAAAGGAGGCCAAAGAAGAGGATGATGCATCAAGCTCAAAGGACAAGTCAAAGCAAAAATGCTTCTTTTGTGGAAAGAAGGGGCATTATGCATCTGAATGCTACAAGAGGCTAAGAGCACAAGTGGAGGAGGACAAACAAGGAAACCTTGCAAAGGAGGAGGAGGAGGATGAAGTAGATGCATTCTTGATGGCATCTACATCCTCACCAACAAGCTAGCAGTTCAAGAGACAATTGGTGGATCGACAGTGGGGCTAGCTCCCACATGTCTTGTGAAAAGGACTTTTTCTCAACCTTACACTCATTCAATGATGCTAAAAAGTTTGTCTTTACTGCAAATGATGAAGAGTGTAGGATAGAAGAATGATGTTTGCATTACAAAGGGATTTAAACATGGAATATTGTTTAAGTTGGAAGCTAGTGTTGCTTTTGAAAGAATGAGCTTGGCAAAGGAGGAGATCACTCAAGAGGAGATCTTGGCAAAGTGTGATCTTGCTTGCATTGAGGAGGAGCATCAAAAGGAGGAAGATCTTGAGGATCAGCCTCAAAGCATGAGAGTTCCAAGGGAGTCCTCAATGACAATGGCTGAGTCATCAAATTGCATGCAAATTGTCCATTCAAGTGTGCATCTTGCAAGGGTGGTGAGCATTGGAGAGTCTACTATCTTTGAATACTTTTCGAAAAGTATTAGTAAACATGAGGTGACTTGTTTCTTACCTTTAAGATTCATGGTGTTTATTACTTTGTATGACAAGACAATGAAATGGATGCTTTGAAATCTACATTTGTTGTTGATAAGCAATTTCATTGGATAGCTATTTTTGTAATAGTTTGAATAGAGTCATAAAAGATGAAACATCATTTGCTTTGGAAATCTTTTTGTCCACATGCTTTGTGCATGATCATTCCAATGTAAGGACCAAATATTATCATATTTCAATGATAGGAATAATGGTAGTGTTTTGCTCTTCAAGTAGAGATTGTAGAATCTACTTGTTTTCAACCAAAGAATTTGTCAATGGTGGAAATGTGATCTTTCAAGAGTGGAAGATTTGTAAACTTGAAGAAGCACCTTTGGATCAACACCTTATTCAATTCATTGATGTTTTGGAGTCAAGTCAAGTGAAGGATCAAGCTCAAAACCCGAGGACTCCAAGAAGAATCTTGAGTATCAAGATGGAGCCATCAAGGCTCAATCATATGGACCAAGCAAGGCAAGTTGTCTTTGGCAACATTATTTATGCACTTAATATTTTAATTGATGTATCTTCAAGTGCACAAAATGCCTTGGAATCCATGGCTTGGCATGATGTTTAGTTTTGAAGTGTGCTACATATATATAGACACATTAATGGAACATCTTGTAAGGGATCCTCTAAGAGGTGGTGAAAGATCCTTCATGGACATCATTCTCTATTGGAGTCTCAAAAGTTCCTTGTTTGTAGCTGGATTTTTTAGACACTTCTAAAAGCTTTCATTGATCTATCAAGAGAGTTGTAAATAGATCAAGCTAAATTTGAGGAGGAGTGTGAAGAATTGCCAAAAATTGGCAAATCTAGCTTGATCAAAAACCATGTAGAATAGTGTAAATTGTGTACACAAGTGGGTCCCACACATGTGAGGCCATGATGCCATATGGGAAACCCATCCTAATGTAGGTTAGGTCAATTCAAGAGAGTTGGTCATGTCTATTTGGTGGTCATCCCTACTTTATAGGACCTACACCTAAAACTTAGTTTACCAACCAAAAACATATCCACTATGCATATCCTCCATGGTCAACGCAAACAACAAGACTAAAAGCTCATAATACCAATACTTCATCTTTGGAAAGTCTTCAACACAAATAATGTTATGATGTTAAGCTACCCCATAATCAATCATAGAGAAGTATATAGCTCTACCAAGATGATCCATTGAATCATCCATTGTAGGCAAAGGATACTTGGTTTTATTCATCATGATCAATCCCTTTAACCCATGCACATGCGCATACTCTCCGCCTTCTTATTCATTACAAGAATATACACATCCTTGGGGATTCATTGATCTTGTTGTATCCCATTCTAAGGTATTCTTCTATTTATTAAGCTAACGCATCCTGTTCTTTCTATCCAACTAGGTATGGTTAATGGAAAATAAGCTTACAACCAAATAAGAGTTGGATCTTATTATCTACATGGATTTCAAGAGAACGTCCATAAGGCAACAACTCCTTTAAAAGTACATCTCTAATTTATAATAAGGTGTTGTTATGGGTTACCACGTCTAAACTAGAGGGTTTTCAAAGAATAATAAGTTTAAAAAGCATCCGTCCACAATATTCAATATTCAATTTACTTCAACACAATATCAAAAGTTTTGTACTCAACTTTTGACACGTTCCATTCATTCCAAAAAATAAATACATTGTTAGAGAAAAATATTCTCCTTCCTTTAAAGATACACTTTTCTTTGATTAAAACCAAAAATTGGTTTAGTATAATCCATGAATAGTTCATTCCTTGTCGGTGCGTTAGATCTATAGGTATAGATGGTTTGTTTTCATAAGCGAAAAAACTTCCATCAAGTGTCAATGAAGTCATTGTTTTTAGCAAAATTGTGCTAACCTTTGATGACCATAATCATATCGAAGGTTTGAACATGCATGATTCACATAACATCTACGGTGAAATTTAGAGTCAATGTGTGGCATCTTCATGGCATTACGACCTCCAACGTTTAGCTTGATAACAGGCTGATTGTCATATCAGGATTCGTAGCATTATTTATCATGGCAAGGACACTTTGTTTCCAGTTTCAGAAAGCATTTCATGCTCATCTTTTTTTGTTTCAATTTGGGTGTGCTACTCTTGGTGGTTGTGAGACGGTCGTTCATGCTTTGTGTGCTATTCAAACGAGTAATTTTACGAGTTGATGTTGCTAATGCTTTCAACTCTGTTTCTCGAGCGGCTATCTTTCAAGAACTTTGTGGTGCTCATTATACACTTGTCATGCTCATTCTTTTTGTGCGTTGCTTCTATTCTAAAAGTTCTCATTTATACTTTAGTCATGCTTCTCATACTGGTGATGTTATCTTCATTTCTTCTGCTGAGGGAACTCACCAGAGGGATCCCTTAGGTGGTCCTCTTTTTTTTTTTAAAATTATCGTGCATCGCATGCTAATGCTACAGCTTTTTCCTCCTATTTATTCTCCTCTATTGCGGATGATACACATATTGTGGGGCCTGCTAGTAAAGTCATCCCTTTTTTTTTGCATTTCTCAACTCAACTTTTTCTATTGGACTTATAGTGAACAGGTCTAAGTGCATTGCTTGGTGCCCAAATGGCCTTCCAGCAAATATCTCCTTACTTGTAAGTTTCATTACTCAACTTGGTATTAAAGCACTGGGTGTTCCCATCGGTTCTTCTGGATATGTCACTTCATTTATGCAGAAAGCTATGGATGGATTTGCTCGTCATTCTGATATGTTGCCAAAGTTTGAAAAATCTCAGGTTGCAGTCAAAATTCTCACTCAATGCTTTGCTCAACGTCCTGGCTATCTTCTACGTTGTGTTTCTCCTTCATCTGACATAATATTATTACTTTGGGATTTTGATGATACTTCATCTGGCGTATTTGAACGTCTTTTGGGGTCAGGAACCTTTGACACTTCTGAAGGCTAGGTTTCGCAAATTTCTCTTCCATCCTCCTCAGGTGCTGTTGGCCTAGTGGCCTAGTGTCTACCGCTTGCCTTGCACCAGCTGCTTTTCTCGGAAGTTGGGCTCTTGTTGCCTTTGCACTAGTTTCCAGGTTTCAGTAGGGTAACCAGTCTCTTCTTCTTTATTCGGTGGCTCATGTAGAGACCGGCAATTTTGCTTTTCGACACGTTCTTCGCACTACTTGAGGTTACTTCCATTGCTTGTACAGCCTTTTGTGTCCCCCTTTGAATCTTTGGTGACAAATCAGTGACTGATTTTTCAGAAGACTATCATGGAGCATCTTCACTCTTATTCCTTCAGTCAAGTTATCAATGATTCACCTTCAGATGCAGTTCGAGCTCGTCTTCTTTCATGTGCTGCTCCAGGTGCAGAGGCTTGGTTGGTTGCACGTCCAGTTCATCCACTCTTGTGGCTCAACAATGATTTGTTTATAATTGCCCTTTGAACCAAATTGAGACTTCCACATCCAATGTTATTTGGTCTCTCTAAGTGTTTATGTGGGTGTGTGTTGGATTCCTTGGGTACTCATCTTATGCGGTGCCCCTCAGGTGGAGAACGTATTGTTGTGCATGATTCCATTCGTGATGTTCTTGCTGCTATTGCTCATGATAGTGGTTTTCATGTTGTTCAAAAACAGACACATTTCACCAGGGCCTTCTTCGTAATCTTCTCGATGTCGAGTTGACCTTGTTCTCTCGCATGAGAAAATTCCCACTCTAGGAAAATTAACATCATAATTCGCTGAAAAGTCACTGGTGCGTTGCGAAGACCAAAGGGCATTTTGTTGTAAGCATAAGTGCCCCAATCTATAGTGAACGTGGTCTTTGAACAATCCTCCTTTCTTACTCCAACCTGATTATAGCCAGAGAAACCATCATGGAAACTATAATGCTCTTGACCAGCAACCTGATCTAAGATAGAATCAGTGAAGGGTAAAGGATGATGATCCTTCCTTGTGGCAGCATTGAGCTTTCGAAAATCCTGGCATATTCATATTTTGCCAGTCTTCTTCTTTGGAACAATAACAATGGGAGAAATCCATTCGCTGCTTAAGACGGGATAGATAATATCTGCCTTAAGATGCTTGTTGAGCTCGTCTTTAACCACGAGAGAGTACTTTGAATTGAGACGATAATGTCTCTCATCAGGACCTCCTTCGTCGTTCTTCCACCACGCAAGGGGCCGCTGCATCTCACGTAGCTCAAGAAAAGGAGCGAGATTATAATGATCGTACATACGTTGAAGATTTTATCCGCTTTGCCTTGGAAACATATGGATGTCTTCATAAAATTTTTTGTGATTTTTTGTGTTTATGTGCGAAGCTTGCGATGAAACGCCAAGGACAAAGCATTATGTTACCATCGTCAGTGTTTCTTTTGCTTTCAATTCTTCGACGAGCTCAATTTGCAAGAGTAGTTGCTTCAGAGCTTTGTGCATTACCTATTAGTGACACTATTTTAGTTAGTGATTTATATCAAGCAGTTGGTTTTGAGTAATTAACTTACTATTTTAAGTTTTATTAAGCTTTTGATTACCTTCATTCATTTTTGTCGTTTGCCAGTATCATTCTAGACACTTTAATTTTCTTACCATTCGTCATTGTTTGTTTCTACTGTCAGTGCATTTCTATTGCATTACAACATTCACATGCACTTTCAATCCTTCGACGAGCTCAATTTGTAGGACTAGCTGCTTCAAAGCTTCCTGCATTATCTATTAGTGAAACTATTTTAGTTAGTGATTTACATCAAACAGTTGGTTTTGAGTAATTAGTTTACTATTTTTTTTATTAAGCTTTTGATTAGCTTCATTCATTTTTGTCATTCGCCGATATCATTCTATACATTTTAATCTTTTTGTATGTTCATGAGTTGCATCGACCCCCGGTTCGAACTGCCTTTCACGGTTCGAACCATCGAATCGTTCGGACCCGGTTCAAACCGTTTGTACCATTCAAACTGTCTGGCCCTAAAACGATTTCCATCGGCCCTCAGGATTGTGTTCGCACCACTGTGTGTGCATTTGCCATTCAGATTGTGTGTGTGTGTGTGTGTGCTCACTGTTGTGTGTGTGTGTGTGTGTGTGTGTGTGTGTGTGTGAGAGAGAGAGAGAGAGAGAGAGAGAGAGAGAGAGAGAGAGAGAGAGAGAGAGAGAGAGAGAGAGAGAGAGAATGGTGTGATATTGTGTGCGTGTGTGTGTGAGTGATTGTGTGATATTGTGTGTGTGTGTGTGTGTGTGTCTTTTGATGTGTACAGTGTGTGTGAGTGAATCAGTGATTGTGTGTGTGTGTGTGACATGTGTGCATTGTGTGTGTGTGTGTGTGTGTGAGTTTTGAGATGTGTGCACATTGCACTGTGAGTTTGTGTGAGGCTTGAGCACTGAGATTGTGTGTGTGTGTGTTTGTGTGTGTCAATTTGTGTGCACTCAGCACTGTGTGTGATATTTTGTGTGTGTGTGACATTGTGTGCACTGTGTGTGTTGGATCTTGATGGAGTTCAATGTGGGGCCTGGGCAGTGGGCATTGTGAGAGGGGTGTGGGACCTGGGTAGCTACTTAGTTAGAAGTTAGAAGTTAGAAGTTAGAACTTAGAAGTTAGGAGTTAGTCTGAGTTAGTAGTTACTAGAGTCTAGTTAGAACTTAGAACTTAGAGAGATCTGAGAGAGAGAGAGAGAGAGAGAGAGAGAGAGAGAGAGAGAGAGAGAGAGAGAGAGAGAGAGAGACGGGCCACCATACCGAGGGATAGGGATCCCTTGTGGGATCACGTCACCAACGCTGCGGCCTATGGCACATCGGGCACGAAGAGATGGACTTGCAGATACTGTCACCAATCTTACATTGGAAGGCCCACACGCATCAAGGCACATTTGTTACGTATAAGGGGGTACGAGATTGCCCCTTGCATGCATGCTCCCGACACGCTACTCACTCTTGTCGCATCGGAGGAGGTTGGCCCTTCGAGGATGGGGCCTAGATCGAGAGGTAAACACTCAACTCTAAGACTCTTACACTTCAAAGTTCAAACATTGATCAAGTTTTACGTTTTAACTCACATGATACATCAAGTTTGAAGTTTCAATTTCATTGATCATCTAATTTCTAAATTGTATTGTAATCACACCCCTTAGTTGCCATCCGCTCACCCCTCGCTTCCCATGGCCCAGAGGACAGAGCTGCAGATGAGGCAGGGCCTAGTACCCGGCCTAACCTGCCTTCTGGTGCAGAATCTTCGACATTGCCAAGATTCCATGGATTTCGGAGGTGGTGCGTACTGCACGGTTCTTAGTGAGATTTGTCACCAAGAAGCCTAGGGTCCTAGCCATGTTCAGGAGACAGTCCACCTTGGATGTCTTGAGACCTGCCCCCACCAGGTATGCAAGTTGCAACTCAAATTTTATTCTTGAATGCGCTTCTGTAGACTGTTGGTAAGTATTTACTATTTAGTTAGTAGTGGTAAATATTTCATGCAATGATGCATGTGCCATGTATTGTCTTGACTCTTGACTCTCGACTCTTGTCAGAAGTTAGAACTTAGACTTTCTCACTTGTGCAATGTGCCCTATGCAGGTTTGCATTTATGTTCCTGGTCCTGGAACGACTGCTGAAAGTTCATTAGGGCTTGAGGCAGATGGTTGTTGTCGTTGACTGGACGCACTGGGGGCCGTCACAGGAGCCCAAGAGTAAGAGATTCGAGCAGACCATTATGTATTCACCATTTTGGGATGAAGCTCAATCCATTGTGGTGGGCCTACAACCCATCTACACTGTCCTGCGCCTTACAGATCGAGAGGGCTGCACATTGGGCCTCTTGTACGAGTTCATGGACAGGCTGGGCAAGCAATTGAGGCTTTGCACGACCATTAGCCCAGAGAGGTATATCAAGATTCAAATTTCAAATGTAGTATGTAGACAGTAGTATGCAGTATGTACTATCATGTATATTGTACTATATTGTATAATTATTACTGTGTCTTGACTCTTCAATCTTGATTCTTGCAGGCTTGCGGAGGTCCGGCTCCTTTGGCAGAGTAGGTGGGAGTGGTTTCATAGGCCCCTGCATGCCAGGGCCCACATACTCCATCCACTTTGAAGGAATGAGGAGCAGTTCACAGATAGGGAGCTCAGGGATGGCTGGAATGCCTATATCTCCCGAGTTTATCCTGATGTACGCAAGCAAGATAACCTGCTGGATGAGCTTCAGATTTTCAGGCAGGAGACCTTGGAGTTCGCCACTGGCCCGGCGCTTTTGAGAGAGGGTTAAAAACTAACCATGTGGCATGGTCCATTACAGTTTAAACTTGTTACTTCACATTTTACTAACTGCCCCTTGAACTGTGATTCAGGCCAACTACGTCCCGTGTCATAGTAATCGAAGTTTGGGGTTGATGTCCCCAAATTGCGTCGCCTTGCCATCAAGATTCTCTCACAGAACTGCACTGCAGTCGCTTGTGAGAGGAACTGGAGTGTCCATTCCATGATTCACACAAAGAAGAGGAATCGACTATCATCAGCGCAGTTGGAGAGATTGGTGTACGTACACGCCAACTTGAGACTTTTGGGTAGACTCCAGACCACCGCAGAGCCTATCCAGGTAACTTGTAAGCCATAAATTATCATTTCTAAATTCTAAAATGTGATCCATCATCCCAGGTGGCAGGACCCAGTTGGCAGTTAGTAATTACTAAATAGATCATATTACATACTACATAGTAGAAACTAGACTGTAGCTAAATTTTAACTTTTGTCGGGACTTGACCCTCCAAATTTTGTCTTGATTTCAATGTGCATTGTGACCGTAGGTTAATCCCGATCTGATCGTTGTGGCAAAGGTTCCAGAGTTGCCACCAAGAGACCAATCAGAGGAGGACGTGTACGCATTCCTCCATGAGGTGGCCATGCAGAGTGTAGGTGAGAAAAGTAGGATTGTCTAAGGTCCTGAATTAAATTTTCGAAGTTTGAAGTTACTAATTATCGTAATTTACTAATTTGCAGGGAATAACACGTTTGTCCTCCTTTGTGTACACTGCGCAGGGCCTGTCACTCGAGCAGAGCGTAGGAGGAGGGCAGGTGTTGCGCCGGCGCCTCAAAGGGCGCTGGGACTTGAGCGGTTTCCCCAACACGCGCTTAAGTCTAACATTCATCCATCATGCACTTACGTAAAAGCCAACTCAGAATCGTAACAAGCTTAACCATTCAGACTTAAGAAAACTGGAATCCCAACCAACCCGAAAGCCAACTCAGAATCCGTCCCCAAAAGGTAACCAAAGGCAAAGACAAGCCACACATGAAACCCAAGGCATAGTGGTCGCCAAACTGACCAATTGGCATAGCGGCAAGCCCCATGTCGATGACAGGGACCCTTAGGCGCCAGCGACGCAAAAAGGTTGTAGTAAGGGTCCTTCCACTTGGACCAGTCCCGGAGGCGAAACCGAAATGGTAATCATCCCCAAGGATCAACTTTATTAGATTTGGAAGAGGTTACATTCATACATAGACTGACCGGTCTCGGGGCCACCAACACGTGCTGGGCATTGTGCCTGGCTCGTGCTGGTAGAGGGAGCTGAGACCTGGCGACTGGATTCCTGGCGCTGGTTGAGCTGCCCAAGTTTCTGTCTGCCGGACTCCCCCTTATAGTTCTGCTGTGATTCGGCGCACCCCCTCTGGTTTGAAACATAGTGCTTTCTGGTAAAGCACGCTTTTTAGGACTTAGTTTTTATTTTGCTGATTAAGCCTGGCAAGCCTGGCATAATCAGTCTGGCTCCCGGACATGGGTCCCGGGAGCCGTCCCGGCGGCCGAATCAACCTGCTTTCCTGACTAGGCCATGACTCGAGCTCCAGAGCTAGCTCATGACTTTGTGACTACTTGACTGGCTCACCACAGGTCGGAGGCTCAGTCCTTGACATTCTAACTTGCTCTGGGACCTTAGGGAGTGTCACCCCTTTGAGTCTTACAGGGCACGTTGGGTGCACCCAAGTCAGCTTTACAACATCCTCCCCTCGTTTGAGAAAGCTGATGTCCTCATCAGGGCCAAACTAGAACCTAAGACTCATGGCACGGGCTTAATTCACCGGCCAGACTTTAGTCACATATACAAGGGCACGGGCTTGATTCACCGGCCAAAGGAAACCAACTGTAAAGCAGAGTAATGATATTGTGTTTTACACCCAGCACAGGAAAAGTGTGGATCTAGTTCACTTACGTAAAACCTGTGTGAAGCTGCTGCACTTAGACATCAAACTGAAGCTCACTCCTCAATGAGAAATGCGGCTTACTTTATTAGCATGAAAGAAAAAGGTACTCACGGCTCCCTTAAGCCTCAGATATGTCGTTGTCGTCGCACATCTGGATGAGTCCCCTAGGACTCTAGATATTTCGTTTGGTCGTCCAGGTTGAGCTCCTTGAGCTCTGCATCGGCACTTAGATTCACCTTTGACGTAGAAACTGCAGGCAATGTTGGCTCCATTTGACCTCGCGTCAACTGGTTTGTCACTGTTGGATGTCTTTCATTAAAAAGGTGAGTTTTCGCTTGGTCACACAAGGTGAGCTCTTTGAGCTCTGCATCGGCACTTGAATTCACCTTTGATGTAGAGACTATAGGCAATTTTGGCTCCATTTGTTCCCGTGTCAGCTGGTCTGTCACTGTTGGTTGTCCTTCGTTAAATAGGTGAATGAGATTGGGAGGAATGGTTGGCTCAGGTTCATTTGTGTCGTTCTTTTCTAGTTGGTCCCCTGGCACAGCTCTGACGACACAAGGTCTCCTGCCATTATATAATAACACAAGGTTAACCCCTTTTGCCAAGAAGGCCACCACATGTTCGTTAAACCAACTTAATCCCAAAATAGCGTCGAAGGCATCCATCTTCAAGATTGTGAACGTTAGTCGATTCTTCCAGGCTCCCAGAGAGATTGGTAAGTTGGTTGCCAATCTACAAGTGGTCATTGTACCTTTCGCGGTCTCCACACAAATAGGAGTCACATTTTCTTCACATTGGATGTCCAATTCTCCTGTCAGTTTTTCTGACAAGTAGTTATGTGACGTCCCCAGGTCTACCATGAAGTAAATGATCCTGCCTTGAATACAGCCTTTCAGGTACAATAACTTGGATCCCCTCGCAGGAGTCGCCATAAGATGTTCACGATAAGCCGCAAGTGCCCCTATCTGTTGCAAGGCATTCAGGTCAGACTCCGTCAAATCCGTTTCTAGGTCCTCTTCATCATCTTGTTCACCATCTTCTTGATCAAATGCCTCTCTCTCCATCCTATCAAATCCTTCAATGGCAGCCATGATTTGCTTATTCAATGGTTTGGGACATGATCTCCAAGAGTGACCTTGCTGATGACAGTTGAAGCAACGCATGGAACTGCCCACTGTTGGTGAGCTGTTGCTGTGACTAGTCGAAGGTCCAACATTGTTTCTTCTCTGGAACATGTTCCCCCCATTGTTGCCTTGGTTGCCAAACCTTGTTTTTGTTGGGAATTTATTCACGCTACTTGAGGCTTGGTTGCCATTTGGAGCTGAGTCCCCCCTTGAAAAGAAGCTCGGACTCGGTCTGGATCCACTAAATACTCTTGTTGAGGTTGCGGGAGCAGCTGGTGCCAATGTGCTCTCATAATCACAAACCATTTCAGCCGCTCGAATAGTTGAATTGAAATCATGGGGCATGTAGCTGTCTATCGCACGTCGGGTCCAGGATTGCATTCCAGACAATAGGTAATGAGTTTTGTCCGCCTCGGACATATCTTCAATAACCCATACACTCTGTCTGAATCTATTGAGGTACTCTCGCAATGACCCTTTCTGTTTGAGCCCCGATAATTTTGTCCTCAATCTCATGTGTGAATCCTTCGGTATGAACTCCTCTCGTAACGCGGCTTTGAATGCGTCCCATGTTTGAAAATGCATTCCTGCCATCCGGTACCAATTTGTAGTGTAGCCCTCAAAATATGCTAATGCCAAGTCAGTTCTTTCTTCCTCAGGAGTTCTCATTAGACGGAAGTAATGGTCCATGTGAAACAACCAATCTTCCACAACTCGAATGTCACGCTCTCCTTTGAAAGTAGGTGGTGCTTTCACTTTGGCAGTCTTTCTTGGGCCCTCCGTGGTTCGCGCTCGTGGTTCTCTTGGTATCTGTGGAGGAGGCGCCACTGCATTCTCCCTAGTTGCTTCCAACTCTTCAAACCTGGCTTCGAGCTGTGTTAGCCCGTCTCTCATTTCTCTAGCAAGGTTAATTTGGGTAAGATTCATGGCTCGCAAGGATGTTTGCCATTCTTTCCTTTCGGTTTCTCTATCCTTCTTCACCTCGCTAAGCATAGCCGTCATTGCGCTTGATAAGTATTGCCGCATCTTCACTTCAAAAAGGTCCTGTTGTGCCTCTGGCAAGGGTTCATCTCTTGGTGTAGGTTCAGAAGGGCCACCCATCTCTTCATGGAGGGGCGCCACTGTGGAGTGCATACGCTCTTTCTTTCTCGACTTGGACCTGGTGCCATCTCGATGCATGCGAGAGCTGTATTCTCGAGTCATCTCTTCTCCGTCCGTCAGTGCTCGTAATTCTTCAAGATGGTCCTCCGATATAGTCAGAGGTGTACTTCCAACAGATTATCGCCTCAATCCTTTTTATATTTGAAGCTCTCCCTTCTGTCAGCCGGGGCCCCCACAGCTCTCTTTTCTCTTTATTAAATCAGCTTCAATGAAAATATCTCTTCCTCAAACTTAGCACGCCCACATCACCTGAGAGCCAAGTAGGAACCAGGTCATTTGTGTCCAAGCAAGCACACGACACACGGAACATACCAACCAAAGCAAACACAGAGGATCCTTCTCAAGCACAAACCCCCCTTGAGACCGAACGTAGGACCTTTGCATAGCCGCGCCCACACAAATCTATCACAGAATTAGCCCACGGGGAAACATCCATCCAACCATCCGTGCTTTCACCATTAAGCAGCACATTGCCCTCAGTCACGCCCACCACTTTTTGGTCGATAGCCCTTATAGCTAAACGATCGGCAGCTATCCCGCACCGGCAGCTAACCACCCGTGCTTTACACCCGAATTCGAGCAGCATCTCTGTATCAATGGTTAAACCCGTACAGTTCGAATATGTCGCCCCGCACCCCACAAGGTACAGACCGTGCTTTCACCTACCTAGGCAGCACTTTGCCTCATCCGTCCTACGTGCAGACAGCGCCAGGCCCGAACCGCGAGAACTGACCGTGCTTACACCTCGAGGGCAGCACTTTGACTCATCAAGTCCCCCGTTCTGCCGACCACCCCGACCGTGGACGCACCCGTGCTTACACTGTGGGCAGCACCTTGCGCAACGGTTGTTTCTGACAAATCCCAAAAACGTGGCCATCCCCTGTGAGACTTGCGTAGCTGACCGGCTAGTCGGCTCTGATACCACATGTTGCGCCGGCGCCTCAAAGGGCGCTGGGGAACTTGAGCGGTTTCCCCAACACGCGCTTAAGTCTAACATTCATCCATCATGCACTTACGTAAAAGCCAACTCAGAATCGTAACAAGCTTAACCATTCAGACTTAAGAAAACTGGAATCCCAACCAACCCGAAAGCCAACTCAGAATCCGTCCCCAAAAGGTAACCAAAGGCAAGACAAGCCACACATGAAACCCAAGGCATAGTGGTCGCCAAACTGACCATTGGCATAGCGGCAAGCCCCATGTCGATGACAGGGGACCCTTAGGCGCCAGCGACGCAAAAAGGTTGTAGTAAGGGTCCTTCCACTTGGACCAGTCCCGGAGGCGAAACCGAAATGGTAATCATCCCCCAAGGATCAACTTTATTAGATTTGGAAGAGGTTACATTCATACATAGACTGACCTGTCTCGGGGCCACCAACACGTGCTGGGCATTGTGCCTGCTCGTGCTGGTAGAGGGAGCTGAGATCCTGGCGACTGGATTCCTGGCGCTGGTTGAGCTGCCCAAGTTTCTGTCTGCCGGGACTCCCCCTTAAAGTTCTGCGTTGATTCGGCGCACCCCCTCTGGGGTTTGAAACATAGTGCTTTCTGGTATAAAGCACGCTTTTTAGGACTTAGTTTTTATTTTGCTGATTAAGCCTGGCAAGCCTGGCATAATCAGTCTGGCTTCCCAGACATGGGTCCCGGGTAGCCGTCTCGGCGGCCGAATCAACCTGCTTTCCTGACTAGGCCACTGACTCGAGCTCCAGAGCTAGCTCATGACTTTGTGACTACTTGACTGGCTCACCACAGGTCGGAGGCTCAGTCCTTGACATTCTAACTTGCTCTGGGACCTTGGGAGTGTCACCCCTTTGAGTCTTACAGGGCACGCTGGGTGCACCCAAGTCAGCTTTACAACAGCAGGAGAGGGGTAGCAGCTCCCGTGCTCATAGCCCCAAGGACGAGTCTTGAGTCTGAGGCATCGTCAGGGTCAGAGTCCTCAGAGGAGGAGGAGTACGAGGATGAGGAGTCCGAGAGAGGGCGGGGGATGAGGAATGAGGGGCATCATACCTCTGCCTCTGATGAGGATTTCGCAGTTGAGTCCTACCACTCGAGAGGCCACAACAGGCACCACTAGCACAAACGAGTGGGAGAAGACTCAGGCGTAGGAGAGCTTAGAGTGCTCA
The DNA here is from genome assembly GCA_029204225.1 of Diphasiastrum complanatum. Classification (NCBI taxonomy): domain Eukaryota; kingdom Viridiplantae; phylum Streptophyta; class Lycopodiopsida; order Lycopodiales; family Lycopodiaceae; genus Diphasiastrum; species Diphasiastrum complanatum. The sequence goes on along the minus strand of CM055100.1, from coordinate 13,778,368 downwards.
CCGCAGCCTGCTCAGTGCTCATTGATGTCAGATGATTGTATATTAAATCATTGTAGTTACTAGTCTAGTAGATGTTCATGTCACTAGATGAGCATTGACTCTTGAGCTGTTTACAGTGTAGGATGTACACATCATGATTTATCATCAGACACATCACGCATTACATTGGTGACCGGACTCATGAGGCACCTGGCATATGTATTTACTATTATGTTATGATTCATGAATCATGATTATATTATGGATTCTAGAATCTAGTTTCAAGTTTCAAGTTTTTGATTCCTGAGATTAAGTTTTAATTGTAGTATTGTACTATGTAGTTTGATTAATGTTAGTTGATTATCTAATTACTAATGGTTAAAGCCTTAAAGGTTTAAAGTTTAACCTTTAAAGTTTTACAATTTTGATTTTGGTATTTAAATTTTAATGTATTATGTTTAGAAGTTACTAGTTAGAACTTAGTAGTTACTAATAAGAACTTAGTAGACTGTAGTTACATATGTCATATAGATAATAGAATGTTCAATGTTAAAACTTCAATGTTGAATGATGAATGATGATGACAGATGTAAGATACATCTAAGTTTCTAACCTAATTTTTTTTGGCTTCTCAAGAGTCAAACATTGTACCTAGTACCTACGTACTACGTAGTACAGTTCCCGGGTCTAGACTCTAGACTCTACCTAGTACCTAGCTCGTAACTGCAGCCCTGCCATTATGCATATCACTGATCAGTGATCATTGTAGTATGTATCAGACTAGTAAGTGGACCATGGTCACGACTCACTAGTTAGTAGTTAGAAGTTAGAACTTAGTACTAAATACTAAGTAGTCAGTGGTGACTAGTCACTAATAACTATAATCTATTATCAGGAATCAGGATTCAGCTCTAGCCTCTGAGCTCAAATTTCAGTTATACTCCAGGCTCCTAAGTTCTCAACCTTGAGTTACACCGGCAACGTCCAAGTGGCCCACTGGCAAGTTCCAACTCGTCTACAACTTACTCCACACTTGTCACTCACAGTCCTGAGTCTCCTTAGCAAGCAGTTGCCAATGTCAACCTTTCAAGTGAGCACTTAGCAAATCATTGTACCCAAGTGTAGGGGGCCCGAGGCCAGTGGCCACTGGGGCCAGGATATGGTTACAAGATGGTAGTTACAACTTACAACTTTGAACTTTCAAGTTTCAACTTACTGTGTAGTTCTCTTAAACTTGGGTCATAATGTCATTCTAATTTCTGTAAATTCTGTTTTGAATCTTGATACGACAGGTCACACCGTCACAAGAGATCTGATTATCCTGAATTCTAATATCTGTAAATTTAGAGGAAGATTGAAATTGTTTTAGCTTATTAAAATTAAAGTATCTGTACTATCAGTGAATATTTGACTATTTTTTTTAAGAATTGAAAAAAAAAAAGGTTCGAACCTCAAAGAATCAGTTCGAACCGGCCGGTTCGAATCGACCTGTTCGAATCGGGATGCAACCTTGATTCGAACCACCTATCGCGGTTCAAACCTTCGAATCGTTAGGGGCCGATTCGAACCGAGAAACCGGTTCAAACCGATTCGAACCGTTTTTTGGCCCTCGACCAAAAAAAACAATGTTTCCTGATTTGAACCTAGCTAGCCGGTATCGAATCAGGACGAATCGGCCGATTCGAATCGGCATGTAACCTTGTTCATGGGATTTTCCCATCATTTAGTACTTATGAGTAATGATTTAGCTATTGTATTTGCTAGCTTCTGCAATGTTTTTCTGCAGGTAAAGTAATCCTACAAGCTCTGGCTAGCAACACCTTATGAGGGTGGCACACAGTTGATAAGATAAGTTTGTTGCATGGCAACGGTTATGACATGAAGAAACATAGAAGTTATGAACGCAGATTTGGGCTATTCATGCAAATAGCAGTCGGGTAACCAGCTCCACATTGAATAACCACGTACCTAGAAAGGTCTGATGTTTTTTGATAAAATAATCACCCTTGACTATCACTGGTCTTTGTGTAAAGGACAACTGATATTCAGGATTTTTAATGGCAAAAAAGTATCCTGTGAGTCACTGATCTTTCTGCCCAATTCCTGCCTCAAAAAATCAGCTTCATGTGTGCCATTAATTTCTATAGTTATGCTCCCTTCTTTGTCTCATACCTCATGAGCAGCATCAAGCACATAATTGACCAAAAAGCAATGAATCATGTGGAGCAAATTCTGAAACTTAAACCTACCGACTGTTTGAAATAGCAGGCAACCTCTTTGCTGCACTAAGACGATAGCAAGAATTCAAATCGAGCTTGAGTCTGATCAGTAAAGAAGGAAGGGCGTGCTAAATTTGTTTCACCTCGAAGCTGATCACGCAAATACTGTGACCAAAGCTGCATCTCATCAAAGCATGGAAAATATTTCGTGTGCAAGAAGGAAAGATCTCAAACATGAAGCATTTCACTGCAACATAATAGAAACCTCATGAGACTATCTTGCTCT
>CM055100.1:13695637-13765884 GCA_029204225.1 Diphasiastrum complanatum | reverse complement strand
GTTCTAATCAATGCTTTATGGGCTGCTCTATGCAATGCACAAATAAAGTGGAGACATCATAATGCATGATCTAGTATGCTTGGGCATTCTTGATGTTGGACAATCCTGGCACTGAGTGTAGTACATCAACATTGTATTTCTAATTTGAATACTCAGCCTATAGTTGGTCTTTAGTCTGGTACTGGACATAGGGCATGCGTTCACTATTTTCATAGCTGGTCAACTAGTGGCTAATAACCTCTCGTTAACCTTTCAGTGCAGTGATAGGTTAGGCCTTAGCTTTGAGCTTGGGGCTTTTGCAGCTGGAGTTATGATTTCAACTACCGATTTTGCTGAGCATACACTTCAACAAGTAAGGTGTTGTTGTTGACATTGAAGAAACGTCTGATGGAAATTAAGAAGTTGCAGCTGTATACTCTTTTATGTGAATGAATCATGAAACAGCTGGTAGAGCTCTGGCATGGTAGAAATAGGAGCATCTGTTATCAAAATTTATCATTTTACTACATTTGCTTGTTGCCTTACTGGGGTTGTCTACCCAGAAAGACAACAAGAAGTTCCATAAACAGTTTATTTGATTGCTACATAAATAAGTACACAGGTTACTGGGAGTTATCGTAGGTTGAATATTTCTGCACAAATGACACAAATTATCTATGTTTATGGCACATTAAGCTTTTTTAGTATACTGACTAGAAAAGATTATACCTGCACTTGTCTTTCATAAAAGAAGATGCACTCACCAGCTTGAAGGGTGAATACGTAAATTTTTAAAAAATGTGTCTACTCTATGAAAAAAAAGTGCATCCATGAGTTTGAAGTGCAAATATTCAGAGCAAGTAAAATTTGTTGGGTTAGGCTCCTATTGAATGTTGCTATGTCAGTCAGAAGAAAAACAAGGAAGATTGCAAGGAGATTGGTCATCATTAGGTTTCAGCTTTATACGCCTCATAACCGGCTCATTGTGCATCTTATACAGGTGGAGCCTATTCGCAATCTCTTTACAGCACTATTTCTTTCCACCATTGGGATGCTGATAAACGTACAATTTTTATGGAGCCATCTAGATATCCTATTGGCTTCATTTTATATTTGTTATTGTTGCAAAAACTCTGGTGGTAACTGCGGTTGTGAAAGCATTTGGTTATAATCTGAAGACAGCTTTTCTTGTGAGTTCCACTCTGTTTTGGGGTTCTATGGAGTCTCTTGCAGGATGAACTTAAATTTGTTGTTTCATACATAGGGTGATATGAGATGCGTTATCTTTGACCTCTGCGTTTTCATTTGCTATCTATTGATGTGATATTTGCATCAATCTAAGGAATTGTAAAAAATTAATCCCTTTAAGAACTATTGTTATAGGTGGGAATATCCCTTGCCCAAATTGGGGAGTTTGCATTTGTGCTTCTTAGCCGTGCTTCAAATCTTCATCTTGTACAGGTATGCACCAACTAGTAATAGATTCATTAGTCTACAAGTTGCATGGATATGAAATTTTTTCTTGATTATTAATTCAGTTGCACCAGCTGTGTTCAATTGTTTTGCAGAAGAATCTTTATCCTCACTGTTGTTGGGGACCACTGCTCTGAGTCTGGTGAGAGTCCTATAGCATGAGGGAAATACATTCCGTACTGGATAGATAAGTTGCAGTTCTTTGTAATGTAGTCTTACATGTAGACTACTACTTTTCAATCACTTTGGTTGCAGGTTACAACTCCTCATTCTTGATAGAATAGCTACCTGCTATCATCATATGGGAATCCTCATGCATTGGTTCCCTTCTGACTCTAGCCAATCAGAGGTAGGGTGCCTTTTTCACTTCAAGCTAGATGTTTCTATTCTTTAGCATTGCGGACAAGCCTAAGTTAGAGTTTGTCTTGCAGGTTGTAAAAGGGGAGACTCTTCGTACTACCAGCTCCCAATATATTAGTGTCTCAGTCCAGTCGTCTCAAAGATGATGTGGCATGTCAATTTCATGGATGAGGCTGCATCTTAGAACGTCATGGAAACGGCTTTTATCCCATTTCTAACTGGGTGATCTGCAGGCGTTCTACAAGCCGGAGTGCCATCAGAGATAATTGATATTGAAGGTTCCTGGAAGTGGAATCTCTCCACAATAAAAAGGAAATGCCACCATCTCATTTACAGAACAGAACAAGCTACAGGTCTAAAGACTTAGTTGCTTCCAGCCTTCCAGTTTGCATTTAATCAGCTGGTTAACAAGGCTTGCTATAGTTTCACATCCAAACTTGTGGTGATACTGAAGTGGATTGCTGCATTGACGCTGCAGGGCACCTTATTTTTGGTGTTAGTCCATACAGGCTTTACGTCAAATGGAGGTTTCTGGTCTCCGGAAAAAGAGTGGCTGTACATTTTTGTTGTTTCCTGCTTGCTTTTGACATGTTGGAAAACTGCCAAATTCCTCTATACTGTTTATTGTTTGAAATTTTCAGTGAGGATTGTCTTTTACATGAAACCTCGCCTTCTCTTCACAGAATATCCAAGTCGTCAAAGAGAAAATGTCCCCGAATACGAGGTGAAGACTAATATTTTATGGGGCATGTCCATTTTATTGTACTTAATAGAACTTTGATTTGAGCGCATTCGGTTCTTGCCATAATTCTGTGTCAATCTGATATTTGTGCTTGATGCATTGATTTTCTCCAAAGATTCAAATAATTTTGGTGACAATGTTTCCCTACCCATTTATTTATGATACTTTGCTGTCCATTGTTCCTCAAATGCTTATGTTGGATGTTTTGCTCTATCTGAGACATAGTTGCACAGCATCATGGAACAGACATAGTTGCACAGCATCATGGAATGCATATGGAACGAGCATTCTGGAACATCTAAAAAAGTTATCAATTTTTATACGGGACGTAAATTAGCTCACGTTGTAATCTTTGGCATGGGGTATTTGGGAGCTAAAATATAGTGCTTAAAAGTTGCTTAAAACCAGTGCTAAAAAAAAAATTACAAACTCCAAAGCTACAGTACTGTCCACAGGATTGCATGTCCAGCTCTTATCATTGGTCCTTGGATACAGTACTGTGATACTACACTGTCTACTTACTGGCATATTGATGTACTACTACTACGACATCTGGAACCATAAAAGTAGAAAAGTTTAAGAGGGGCTAAAGATCAGGCCAAAACTTCAACTCATCACCCTATATATAACATAATTTGTCCTTCAGGCTTCAACTGTCGCTTAAAAGATCTGCAAATTCTTTTTATGCCGTGTAATATACGAGTATTTTTTCTTCAACTATCTTCAAAAAGTTTGAATGTCTGTTGGCGTCCTGTACTAGGTTCCATAGTATGGAATGCTTGATGTTCGGAATGAGCATTCCGGAATCATGAATGCAAGGGGGTCCAAAATGTGTCTCAATGCAACTTAGGATTCCAACATTTATCTATTCAAAGCATCGTGAACTAATATGACTCCTATGCTGTAGTTGGTGCTTGCCTTGTTGCTGTTTGTTAGGGAGTTGCAAGTGTGACAGTGAAGAGATTTGAGCTTGAATTTGTAGTTTTAAGTGTACCTTGCAAATTATTTAGCTCTTGTGAGTACAAGAGGACAAGCCCAAAAGTTTTGCAAGATCTGCTCCGCACGGGCAAGATCTAGCCTTCACACAAAGGCTGTTATGACAAATAGCAATTGCAACGAAAGCCTGTAACATGCTAAATTGATCATTGTATGCAAATAAAGAAACAAGTATCTGAATAGAAAACAACATACAAATCATATGCTAGAACAGGCAATGTATTAAACCATCATTTCGCAAATAATTGCTGGCAAACACTGTCCAAAGTAGTATGATCTATGAGAAAAAAATGTTGGAAAGCGAAAAAGATCACGGCAAACATGGATTTCAGTATGTAGCAAAGATTTAGAGACCCACCTTATACTATGCCGAATGCTGAATTGATAAGTTCTGAGCACAATTCAATAAGTTTTGAGCACAATTCAACGATAAGTTTATTATATGAGCGAAATAAGAATATGACTAGAACAGCATTAAACACATGAATCAAAGCATATGCTAACTAGATTGTAAATATATATAAATTCCAGGGTCCACATTCTGGAACGGAACAGGCATATAAAAGGGTCCAAAAAATAGGCATATAAAAGGGTCCAAAAATTGCACTGATCATCACTAGTTGTGCACTTAAGTTCACATGGGTCTTTAGGATAGATTCCTCCACCAAAAACATTAGGGGCCTTATAGTGCAACCTACTAAAATAAGGACGATCAGGAAAAATAAGTCATCTATATATTTTCTAGCATAGATTGATTTATGCAATAAGACGGGACAAGTAACACAAGAAACTAATCTTTGCATAAGAGAGAAGTTAAAAGCCTGCTAGATGAACAACACAATATAGTAGCTATTCAAGTTTTCTTCTCTTTTTTGTTATGTGACCTCAATGATGTGTCTTGTCCTAATCACTTTACACACAACCATGATTTGCCTATTAGTATTTGATAGGATTAAGGGGAATCTAGCAATTTCATAACCACATTGGCTATCACACACCTAAAATTTGCCATGTTCATGTGTACATTTTTGCAAGGCCAAGGGGCTTAATGCTGCATTGATGGGCCAACACGATCGATTAGCCAAAGTAATTTTATTTAGAATCCATTCCTTGATCAATTTTCTAGAGATCAAGTTAACTCAAGCCACCACCAGTTACGACAACTTCCTGTGCAAAAAGACTTGGGAAGAGTTACATATTTTCTTCTTGTTTTTTTTTTTTTTTTGCAAAAGCTCTCTAAATTTATTACTAGATTGAGCAATTAGAAGCTTGTATAATAATCAACACTTCGGAGCAATTGTTATCCAGGCTCTCAATGTTTCCCATAAAGTCGACGTTAATTCAAGTAGAGTTGGCAAAGTCAATCCAATTCAGCCACTAATTAGGCTAGGTTATGCCTTGGTACCATTGAATTTTGCTTTGTTCACTGGATGTGATGGTACATCTAAATCCAATTTAGACCTTGAAGCAGCAGGCCTCTTGTGGATGGTCGACAAGTCATGGGTTGTCAAAGAAAGAAAAATCTTTGAAGTCAAATACTACTAGCCCTTATCTAGATCCATGTCTAGACTTGATTGTTCAACTTGTGTTTTCTTTCAGTCGAGTGGGTGGATCCTTGCATTTTTTGAGCATAACTTTGAATGATGCGATGCTAACGGTTGGAATTGCACATTGGGTGAGTCTAGCACCAAATTAATAGGTTGTCTAATGTATTTTTTCCTAGCATCACCTTCTTGTTGGATGGGCAGAAGTCAACACTCATCATATTAAGTCACAAACTTGGCATAAGAATATTTATTAGGGCCATTTGCTATACAATGAATTTCTTCATAGTTGATGCATCCTAATGGGCCACAATAACCTGTAACTCTAGCTTGAATGGTGTACAAGGGTATGATTCTACCTCAATTCTATCAACATAGCACAAGGCAAATGCCTACTCATTTGGAATGTTGAACATATCAATGCTTCCTAAAAGACAACTCTACCTTGGTTGTGTTCAAGCTAATTGTTTTAAATTGTCTATTCATTTGTGGACCTAGCTTATGTACTATGAGGCAGATTTGGCATTAAATTTGAGCAATTGGATCTATGTAGTTGTCAAGGCAATGTTGGCCTATTGAAACTCATTTGCTATGTCTATTGTTGTGCTCAGTTTTCTTAGCAATCCAATGATTGCATATCTACATGAAATTGGTTTGCTCCTTGGACTTAATATTCTTTCTCATGTTGGTCAAATTTGACTTTTTGCTTTTGTCTTAGTAGAGCCTACAATTCGAGATGGGTTTTTCTTATTGATGTTGTGTGAGGATCGATTGTTGACAAGTCCTGTCAATAGTTGAAAAACACATTTCGCTATTATGATTTTGAGCTCATTTCAGTGCTCAATTCTTGGAGGCGACTTGATTCTAGCATCAATTTTGTGATGTGTTTGATCAATATCTCTACTAACACTTTGCTTGTGGTTTGTTATTTTAAAGAACAAGTCATTCTCTAATCTTTGGATGGTCATAAGCTCAGATTAACCCTTATTCTCATTATTCATCATTGAAGTGCTTGTGCAAATTCAAAACTATTTGTGTTGATTCTAATTTTGTCAGCAATCTCTCTTGTGGATGAGTTGAGCTCCCCTTGTGGATGAAAGTTATGTTAAATTTCTATCTTCAATGGAAATAGATAGGTATGTGTTGTATTCTAAAAATCTCAAGTTTGAATCCCACCCCTAACACATTTTTGTAAGGGGAATCAAAATAACAAACGGAAGACAAATTAATGTGGATTAACAAGTGTCCTTATTGTGCATAGATTAAACGTAAAACAATTAGAACCTATACAATAAAAAACTAATGAACTATGTTATTTGAAATAGATCAAAACATTGAGCAATAAAAAAGATCAATATACATTCAAACATAAGTGCATGCAAACAAAATTAACCATATTGATATTGATACTAGAAAAATGAGAGAGAGAGCTAGCTTTAAAAACACCCTAAACCCCATGTGAACCTTGGTCTCACTTTCATTCACCACTCCTAAATGGATTTGGCCATTGTTTTTTTTTTTTTTTTTTTTCATATTCTTAGATCTCAATATGCTTGGTGCCTAAGGAAAATCACAATTTGAATCAAATGATTTCAAATGTTTATTGATGCCCAAACCATCTATACAATGTTGTTGATTAAGTTTGTGTCATAATATGACCAGCCATTGACAATCCTGTTAAAATTCACACGTGTGGACTGTCCACTACATGTACTTGTGATCTCCTAAGGTGTGTAGATGCACCAAGATCATGACTAGATTGAGATTCAAGATCTATCTTTGATTCTATGGCAAAAACACATTACTCAATCACTTCCAACTCTCACTCACACGTGTGGAAAGTATCCAAAAATTATTCTAAGTAAAAATAAGCTGCTCTCCTCGAGTAGAGAGAGAAAGCTAGAAAATCACTTACACTCAAAATCCACTCAATCTCTAAATCATTTAGATCCAAATGAGAAGTACAATGATACTAGTAGATCCACGAGCTACCACAATGCTTAACTATGACTGGATCACACTTTTGCCACCTCTTATTCCTATTGGACCATTGATCCATTTACCTCTAAATTCTATTGGACCATTTTCAAGCAAATCTTAAATTCTATTGGACCCCTCAAGGTTCCACCTCTAAATCCTATTGGACCTCTTAAATTTCATCAAACAAAATTATTACACTTGTCTACACTCTCATTGGCACGAGTTTAGCCTCTTACTCCATTTTGGCTAACTAGTGGCATTACAAGTGGAAATGGATAATTTGCACTCTATGCCAAATTTGGTCCTATCAACACTTTACACATAGATGCTTGATATAAAAAATAATCTTGCTTTATACTTGTTGATGGTGTCATCATGATTGTACTTGATCCGAAATACCCACTTGCAACCAATCACATGCTTGTTGGATGGAGGATCCACAAGCTCCCAAGTATTGTTGGTGATCAATGCATCATACTCTTGCTTCATGGCATCATACCACTCCTTGGTATTGAGTGCCTCTTATACATTCTTTGGCTCTTCATGAGAGACATAAAAAGCATAATTAGTGGAATCAAGATCCACTTGTTTGCCTTTGTCAACATATGAGAGCCTCTTTGGCTCGGATCTATCTCTCATGGATCTTCTTGGTGAGAAAATCCGAGGAGAGTCTTCTTCAATTCTTGACCCCATCACATCATAATTGTCTTCAAAATCAATAATAGGTGATGCATCCATAGACTTCTTGATCTTGGCCTCTTCAAAATATGAATGTTGATCTTCATGAAATACAACATCTCTACTTTCAATAACTTGAGAAGTAGAGAGTACAAAGACTCTATAGGCCTTTTTGGTGGATGAGTATCCAACCATGATCCCTTTGCAGGCACTAGGACCTTCCTTCTTCCTTGTTTACAAGGGAATATGGGCAAAGCATATGCATCCAAAAACTCTAAGGTGATCAACCTTAGGCTTCTTCAAATATAAGATTTCATATGGTGACTTTCCTCCAAGATCTATATGTGGGAGCCTATTGCAAAGATAATTTGCACAATTACTGGTTGAGATCCCTCTCCATCACTTGCAATAGTGTGTTCCTTCTCATTGGTGATGTTGGCTTGCTTGAGTTGATTCTTCTTCTTGAAGCAATTGTGGCATAATGGCCTTTTTTGCCACAATAAAAGCACTTGATCTTCTTCTTCTTGAGCTTGGATGACGAAGCATTAGAGGAATCATCCTCCTCCTCATCTTTGTCTTTGGATTTGGCTTTGTCCTTGCTTGAGGATTGTTGATATTGGTTCTTGCTCCTCCCTTTGTGCTTGTCCTTGGCAAAGAGGGCTTTGCCATCATTATGAGTGAGAGAAAGCTTGTCCATCCTCAAGAGCTTATACTCTTGTCTTGATTCTTCGGAAATTAGCACACTTTGGAGAGCCTCCAAACTTGGTAGCTCCTCCTTAATGGCATAGGATTGGACAATGTTATCAAATTCACTTCTCAAGCCATTGAGAATGACTTGGACTAGCTCATTTTGATTGATGGAATCACCAATGCAAGCAAGCTCTCTATGAATATCTTTTACTCTCAAAACATAACTAGATGCACTCTCATCACTCTTTTGGCTACTTTGGAAGATTTGATTTCTAAGAGTGAGGAGCCTAGAGGTGTTCTTAGCCTCATAGATAGTCTTGAGACAATCCCAAGCTTCTTTGGTTGTTGTACAAGTACATATCTCCCTCAATATCTCATTAGAGACATTCATCTTAATGTAGTGAAGAGTTATCCTAGCTCTCTTTTTGTATTTTTGAACCTCTTGAAGAACTTGTGGTTCTTCTTCAAGGCCAAGAACTATGTCCGTCACATCTTGAATGATCAAGATGGATTCCATCCTCATCTTCCAAATTGAATAGTTTGAAGTGGACAGTTTTTCACTTGGTTCCAACAAAGATGAACTCATTGAAGACATTTAAAGTGAAGAAACCTCAAATGATGAACAATAAATGTTGCTACACACTCTCAATAGGATCCAATAATGAAGTGCTATCTCCTCCTATGAAAGATCTTGCAACTATTTGTGAATTGATTCTCACTAGCTACTCAAATCTCTCTAAAACAAGATCTATTTCACATCAAATGATGGACAATAGACAAAGTTAGGATCATTTACTCTTAGCACGTGTGAAATACACTAAATAACCAAAGTTGACTCAAGCTCAATGATATTGCATGAAACAAATTGGCTATGATCTCAAAACAATGTCTAGATCACTTATAGATGAGATTGGTAACCATACAACTGTGAATAGAGATCAAACAAGCAATCTCTTGACCAAACCAAATGTGTCCACCCAGGTCTAGGTGCCCTACCTAACCCTCTTCAAAAGCTTATAGCTTTGGATTGGCACAACCAAATGGAATGAAATGATTGCATTAGAAACTAGACAAAAATAGCTTCAAAACAAGCTATCAAGCAAGATAAAAGAATCAAGCATGAGAGAGAACTCTCAATCTGAAATTAAATGTTCCTCACACATGTCTGAGCACCTGATTCTGTACAGTACCAGGTCAGACACAATCAATGCCCTATTGATCTCTTTTGATCCAAGGTTAGACAAGATAGTTGGGAAAATGGATCTTGACAATTTCTAGCTCAAGATTGATGAAAAGTTTTCACTTAAATGGATCAAAATGCATGGTAACCTTAGGTAGGCTCTGATACCATGTTAAAATTCACACGTGTGGACTGAACACAACATGTACTTGTGATCTCCTAAGGCAATGTGCAAATGAACGACACAGTAGTGAGACAAAAATTGCACTCTGATTAATATCAACAGTGAGTACAATAGCTTGAAGTAATACCTTCAACTTGCTGAGCGTGATAATGCTGGCTACAGAAAACTCTGATTGAAAGAGAATTTCAATCAACTCAATTAACACTTACATAGCTTGATTCAGCTAATATATATATTTACAAGTGTCGAGAGACAAAATATCTTACAAGCTTTTAATGCTATTTATGCCAGTCTTTGCATATGTACAAAGTTGGTAACCGCCAACCGCCTTTGGGATATTTGGTTGTACTAGCTGTTTTTAGGATTGTTGATAAGTTGGCAACGTCGGTCAGCCAATGTAGCAAAAACGCGAAAAAGCCGAGAAACCTGAAGGTGCCTTTAGATTGAAGGTTTGCAACTCCTGAAGGTGCCCTTAACTAAAGGTATGTAAATCCCTAAGGCGCCCTTAGATTCGAGGCAACGAAGAAGGCGAAAAAGCCGAAAAGTGCCTTACACTGAAGGTAGAGAAAAAGACGAAGGTGCCTTAAACTAAAAGGCAGTGAGAAAGGCGAAAACTGCCTTAGTTTAGAGGCGGTGAAGAAAACCAAAAAAGGCGAAGGTGCCCTAAAATGGTTTTAAGGTTTTCTGGGTACTTTGTTGTAATTTTCCCAAAGAGAAAAAGGTGAAAAAGTTGAAGGTGGTTTAGAAATGGTTTAAGTCATTCTGGCCAGTGTGTCGTATTTTTTGTGAACGAAAAAGGCGAAGAAGGCGGGAAAAGCAAAGGAGCCTTTAAGAATGGTTTCTAAGGTATTTTGGCCACTTGGCTAGTGTGTCGCATTTTTCGTGAAGGGAAAAAGACGAAGAAGGCGAAAAAGCAAAAGTGCCTTAAGAATGGTTTTTTAAGGCATTCTGGCCACTTGGCCAGTGTGTCACATTTTTGGCTAAGGAGCGACAGCTCCCCCTGTGGAAATAGTCTGCATTGGACCACAAATGTCCATGTGTACAAGATCTAACGAACCTTTAGAAGAACAAATTGAATCGGAAGCGGCTGGAGTTCTAGCATGCTTGTTGAAACACAGCTTTCACATGAAGAATTTGATTTTCTAATAAAGGGTAAATCTCGTACTAAATTCTGTTTCAACATTTGTTGAATATAACTAGAATATAAATGGCCTAATCTGAAATGCCAAAGCATCTCAGTTGATTCAGAAGTTTAAGTAAAAAGAGCTTGACTACTTGTAGAATAGGAGTGATTGATTCTATTCAAATTTCCACACCTCCTACTAAAAGCGATAACTTTCCTAGATTCACCAAAAATAGTGCAGTCCTGTCTATCGAATTCAACCCTCTGACCCGAATCTATGATTATGCTAACTGAGAGTAGGTTGTTGGTCAGATTTGGAATGTGAAGAACATTGGACAAAAACATTACATCACATTTTTGGAATTCGACTTTGATTGTTCCTACACCCTCGATAGTATGAGTCGAGATGTCTCCAAGTTGCACAACTGAAGGATGGGTGTATGACTTGTAGTCATGGAACCAGTGTCGATGGTGAGTCATGTGTTGTGATGCACCTGAGTCCAAATACTAGGAATTGATATCCTGTTGTTTTTCGACTTTGGTCAAGAAGGCAGCTTCATCTTCCTCCTGTTGCTGGATCGAGTGACTGGTAGAAACAGCATTTGCTTGTTGTTGGAACTGTTGCTTCCTTTAGTTGTTGTATTGCAGCATTCTGCAATCCTTGATAAGGTGACCAGTCCTCTTACAGTACTTACATAATAGATTCTGTCTTGGTTGGAAGGATGAAAACTCTAAAGTTGATGGTGTGTTTGATACAGGTCGTTGCATGTTGCTCTTGTTGTCAGGATTGTCTGACTATGTAGACCTCTTGGATCTAAACTTCTGATTTTTTGAATACAGAGCTTGAGGATCCGATCTTGAGCCTGAGGAGGTTGCTGATCTTCTGATCTCCTCTTGTAGGAGTAGTGAAATTACTCTTGATAGAGTGAGGTGCGTCTGGGTAGAAATTGCCATTACCCAATTTTCATAGGCTTTAGCTAGACTCGATAATAGAGTCATGACTGCATCAGAATCTTCTATGACTGAGCTGGTTGCAGTCATCTGCTCCATAAGATTTTTGAACGTGTTGAGGTGACTCGAAACACTATCTGCATCTCAGACATTCTCAGGGTGAAGAATTTCTTCCTCAAATGTAGCTTGGAAGTAACGTCTCTGATGTCGTAGAGAGTTGCTAGGATGTCCCATGCATCCTTAGCGGTATGAGCATCACGTATGTGGCTGATCTGAGTATCCTTAATATTGAGGGTGATCATGGCAAATGCTTTGCCATCTCTCAGTCTCCACTTGGTAATGATGGCTGCATCATCTTCTGGTTTGCGCTCTGTGCCATCAATGATGTCCCATAGTTCTTTGGCTAGAAGTTTAGCCTTCATCTTGAATTTCCAGAAATGGTAGTTATCTCCATCAAGTTTGTCAATGTGAGATGAACTAGATGATGGATCCATTTTGGTTGGACTAGATCGTTGGTAGAAACAACGATTGTCAAAATACTGTTGGCTGCGCGTTTGCTAGAAAGACGTCTTGATAGAAACAAGACTAATAATCCGTAGTAGAAATGCAGATTACTGAAATGCTCGCTCTGATACCATGTCGTAAAATCGCGTGTGAGCATGAGTGGCAGCGGAAGCTCGAGGATTGAGCGTGGCATGTAGGAACGTAAACTCAATAGTTAGCAGCAAAAATATTCAAGTAGAAGAATTCATACGGAATGCGCAAATGAACGACACAGTAGTGAGACAAAAATTGCACTCTGATTAATGTCAATAGTGAGTACAATAGTTTGAAGTAATAACTTCAGCTTGCTAAGCATGATAACGCTGGCTACATAAAACTCTGATTGAAAGAGAATTTCAATTATGTAAATTAATGTATGGAGAGTATGCCTACTATTAGAGCTAACAATATTTTGTAGACTCACTTTTGAGCTGTAACTTTCTTCACAAAAGATGTTTGCTAACACAACAATCCTAACAAAAATGCAACTAGATCTACTCACTAGATATGATAAATCTTGGCAAATAGAAGCTTGAGAACCCAAATTAACCTTTCCAAGCGCATAATTCACAATGCCTGTGATGCTTTTATCCTTAGGAAGTTTCATAAGACCGCATGAATTTTTCTACTTAAAGGAATCCAGAAGAGATTGGTTGGCAACCCACTGATCCTTAATTTTCTCCTCCAACTTGGAAGATGCTAGCTAGGGTCTCAGTTAACACTTACATAGCTTGATTCAGCTAATATATATATTTACAAGTGTCGAGAGACAAAATATTTTACAAGCTTTTAATGCTATTTACGCTAGTCTTTGCATATTTACAAAGTTGGTAATCACCAACTGCCTTTGGGATATTTGGTTGTCCAGCTGTTTTTAGGGTTGCTGATAAGTTGGCAACGTCGGTCAGCCAATGCAGCAAAAATGCAAAAAAGCTGAAAAACCCGAAGGTGCCTTTAGACTGAAGGTTTGCAACTCCTGAAGGTGCCCTTACACTAAAGGTATGTAAATACCTAAGGTGCCCTTAGATTCAAGGCAGTGAAGAAGGTGAAAAAGCCGAAAAGTGCCTTAGGCAGAGAAGAAGGCGAAGGTGCCTTGAACAAAAAGGCAGTGAGAAAGACGAAAAGTGCCTTAGTTTAGAGGCGGCAAAGAAAACCAAAAAAGGCGAAGGTGCCCTAAAATGTTTTAAGGTTTTCTGGGTACTTTGTCGCAGTTTTTGCAAAGAGAAAAAGGCAAAAAAGTTGAAGGTGGTCTAGAAATGGTTTAAGTCATTCTGGCCAGTGTGTCGTATTTTCCGTGAACAAAAAAGACAAAGAAGACGGGAAAAGCAAAGGTGCCTTTAAGAATGGTTTCTAAGGTATTTTGGCCACTTGGCTAGTGTGTCACATTTTTCGTGAAGGGAAAAAGACGAATAAGGCGAAAAAGCAAAAGGTGCCTTAAGAATGATCTCTAAGGCATTCTGGCCACTTGGCCAGTGTGTTGCATTTTTTGCTAAGGAGCGAAAAAGGCGAAGAAGGATAAGGTGCCTTAAAATGATTTCTGAGGCACAAGAAATCTCAAGGGAGAAAAAAAAATGTGAAGGCTCGAAAATATGTTGTCGGCCTTCGGTTTTTCAGGATGCTCATTACTTGAACGATTTGTTTAAGGCCGAGCATAAGAAATCTAACATATTCCTCAAACGACTCTTGCATTTTAACTACACTAATCTTACAATGTACCCTAAAACCCTTCAACAAAACTACCACTCTCATTCTAGGAGACACCAGATGCGTTCTAAATCCCTTTGGTAGCTTTGAATTGTAAGGGACATCAAATATTTCTTATATGACTTGACATGTTTCACAAAATGTTTGACAAAGGACAACAAAGCATTCACTAAACAATCATGAGCATTGTCAAGTAGCATAAATGACAATTATCGCATCAAGGTGCCTAGCAACTATTTATAAGAAATGGTTGTTTGCTCTGAAGGTACTTAGGCAACACCCTGAAGGGTATGATGCTTCATTATAGCAAAAGCTCTCTCACTTTTCAAACAAAGACTACCATGACAAAGACACACACAACCATGAGGCACAAGCAAAAACCCATGGCTAGCTTGATAATTTGCAACATTATTTTCTATCTCACACATTATATCTCAAAAACTCCATTCATGCTTCTCCTCTTTTGCTTTTCAAATTGCTCATACTTCACTAAAACTTTCACATGACTAATCCAATGAGAATAGCCAAGAAAGTGATGTGATCACCAAATAGACAGCCCTACAAGCGATGCAATTTAGTTATCCCACAAAGAGCCCAGGTGTCTCAATAATTGTAAGTTGCAGCTGAACAACATTTTAGAGGCATAGGATTTCATAACAAGTGTTCCAAAATGTCGAATGCCCCCCCCCCCCCCTTTCCACCCCCAAAAAATACCTTTACTTTCTACAGTGCTTTAATGCATGGTATTCTTATGCCTGGCTCTCTCTTTCAACTATGGTGCTGCAACATGCTTCGTGAACTATATCCCTAAAAGAACTAGATTAATCAATAAAATCTAGTCCATAGATTCTAAATATGTTGGCAACATCGTCATTGAGATTATCATGATTAAAAAATCATCCCAATTAGCTCTATTGTAAATTTTGAATGTATGAATCTGTTTTGAAAATCTAGCTCATAAATGTCACTAGTTTGCTAAAGTCTGTGCAAAGTGAATAGGATTGCTAAAAATTTGTGTAAGTTACAATAGATGTATGTGTTCAATGTTAGTATGGTTATCTATTTTGCCAGCCCTTTCTTCATAATTTTTTGTCTCCTCAGCCATAGTTGCTACTGCATCAAAACTCAAGTAGGCAAACAAGAGAATAGATGTAGCATTTAATCCATCTTTACTCCAAATGACAAAATTTCTGTAAAATTCAAACTCTTAGCCTTACTTAACATCACTATAATAAAAAAAATAATTACAAACATTTTAAAAAATGAGGCAATCCAGTTTACTTAAGCAATCAATTTCTTAGCAATGGTTCCAAATAAACCACCCCATCTGCTTATGTCAGCACAAAGTAATTTCGAAAGGGGCAAGACAGTGAATGTTAACTGACAAAATAACTCTCATCGTACTGAGCGCAAGAAGACTCTCAGAAGATACAAGAAGACTCTCATAAGATACACATATTCTTGCAAGAAGATAACAATGCCATGAAAAAAATGCGTGAATAGCAGTTACTTTGGCTGAAGAAGACTTCCATTAAAATAGTCTCAAGTTGTGCAAAACATGTAACAACGATTGAGAATAGAAAGACAGCTCCAAGCTCAAAAAGAAGGTGAACCCGAAATAAAAGCGCTCAATGAGAGCGTTCCAACGGTACCCTACATGACCTACTTTTGATCTATCGTTCAAAAGTTGTGGCCAATCAAAGTTTCTGAAAAAGTCAAATATCATTTCTGTGAGACAATAGAGTACCCTCTCACTGAGAGGGTGCTCTATCCGCGCACAGAAGCAATATTTGGTCAAAAGGGTTCTTACTCGAGGCACAAAAGAGGTATTGGGTCTTATTAAAGTTTGACCGGCTATAACTTTTGAACAGTTGCTTGGAAGCAGGTCATATAGGGTACCGTTGGAAAGCTCTTGTCGGCGAGCGCTTTCCAATGGTATAATTTTTGTCTCAATCAGAGCTATGGTTAAAAGGTTATACTATTTTTAATGAACTATAAACGATAATGTACATAGAATGGTTAAGCATCGAAAATAGTGCGGGCATAAATGAAAAAACATTTGGGCAGAAAATAAATTTATTTTGGTAATTTACATTAATAAACTTGTCAATCTATGTGGCATTTCTTGTAGGTCTCTTTTGGATTTAGAATTCCTCTAAGGACCGTGGCATTAGTCTAGATTTTGGTGATATTATAAGATTTCGCACCTATGAATTTTTGTAAGGGAGTAAAGGGTGGTGGAGGCATGAAAGGGATGAAGTGTAGATATGTAATTATCACTACCAAGCAAGGTGGTCCTTCTCAACAAATTGTCACGTTCACTTGCCATGGAAGGAGTAGGACTAGATAAATGTGATAGAGCTTTTGTGAATGTAGTGCAAGCATTTGTAGGCCAAGTTCATAAATGTGACAAACAATGAGAAAGAAGTGGAATTTGATAAGGAGACAACACAAGTTTCGTTCATTGTTGCATGTACATGACCTCTACCTAAGAGAAGTTGAGAAAGTGGTGATTTGGTATCTACATGGGCCATAAAGACAAGCGACAAATTTCACATTGCACAATCATTTCGTAAGTAGGGAAAGCATATGTGGTCCGAATTGCGATGGACAATGTTTCCAATTGCTTGCATGCAAACATTGAGACGTTGGAGGAGTTTCTTAGGATTTTATTTTCTCGTTGCTCTTGCCATTGTTTAGAAGCATTGTTTGTGGATATTAAAAAGATTGATTTGGTGACTTCTATGTTGCAAAAGGCATGTAAAATAGCTACTTTCATCACACCCCATCAAAGAGTTCTAGTTTTGTTTCATAAGATAATGTGATATTTTGAGGCTTTTGGAGAACACACTTTGGTTATATTTACATTCTCTCTCTCTCTCTCTCTCTCTCTCTCTCTCTCTCTCTCTCTCTCTCTCTCTCTCTCTCTCTCTCTCTCTCTCTCTCAACTCACATTATTGCTATTTTTCCTATAAAACCTAAAAAAAACCTAAAAGATTAAAAAACAACGCCTCTCTCTCTCTCCTATGCACGCCTCTCCTTCTCTCTCTTGCCCTTTTATACCTTTCTCTCTTTCTAGAAACTTCTCTCTCTATGAATTTCTAAAGTCACAATTTCTGAAGTCACATGCCATTTTCAAGCATTTCAAATGCACTTCAAATGCCTTGCAAATAAATTTTAGGGCAAACATGGCCCAATCAAAAGGCAAGAAACTCGTTTTCTCCATCACTGCTGACATTCTCTCTCTCTCTCTCTCTCTCTCTCTCTCTCTCTCTCAAAAATATTAATATCAAATCCTATGAAAAGAAAAATTTATATTATTAACTATGTTGAAAGTTGTAGCACCTTTCTTCAAGATATTATCATTTTTGAAGAACTTGCATGGGCAAAAGATCTATTTTTGCTTTGTATGGCTTTCATTGACAATGCTCGCTGAGATAGTGAATTTTTCAAATCTAAAATATGGTGGTTTGGACCCGCTGTGGGCTTTTGCATATGAGCTCATGGATTTCATGAGTCAAGGAGTTGGATCATGGACTTTTGGGATTCCTCTTTGAAGTGCAATAGAGGGGTTTTGCCTTGATTGATGGGAGACAATGCATTCTGTTTTACATGTTTTACATCCACAATGGTTGAATATGGGTCATGAGTCTAATAAAAAAATTGCAAAGGATGGAAGATTGTTGTGGAGAGACAAATGAAAATAGTCTTGCTAGATTGATTGTCTATGTATAAAAATGGGCAAGGCAAGGGTCGTTTGAAGATGTACATGGGTTTGCAGTGTTGGGTGTCATTTGAAACATCTGCACCTAATCTATAAAGAATGGTAATCAAGATTCTTAGCCGGGGGAGTATAACCTCTCCATGCGAGAAAAACTAGAGTACTTTCTTCTTGATCCACACTAGAGAAAAACATATTGAAGCCATCTACCGGGACATGGTTTGTGTGCACTTTTAACTTCTATGCCCTTGATAAGATCAAAGCAAGAGGGTTGGTTTGACTTTCTTGAAAGTAGCATTATATGATGTAGGGAGGGAAGCAAGATGAGGATTGATTACTTGTGTTGGAGTGATTTGATATAGAGGAGAGATTTGAGATGTGGCTGCCAAAGATATTGAGATATCCATGACTTTCACTTAATCTCTTCTTGGGGGTTTGCTAGATGAGGATGATACAAATGTCAACATTGTAATTCCTACCGAGGGGGATCTTTGATCATATTTTCATATCCTATAATTCTCATGAGTCCACAATTATGTTTGTATTCAGTTATAGAGTTAGTTTGGTAGACCACCAACAATAAGTATTTACTCCTAAGTAGATAGTTGTGTTTATACTTATTTGGACTCAATTTTGAGGTTACTCACAATCAACACAATAATCAATTGACCTCCTTTTGCTCATATTTTCATATCCTATAATTCTCATGAGTCCACAACTATGTTTGTATTCAGTTATAGAGTTAGTTTGGTAGACCACCAACTGTAAGTATGTACTCCTAAGTAAATAGTTGTGTTTATACTTATTTGGACTCAATTTTGAGGTTATTTACAATTAACACAATAATCAATTGACATCCTTTTGCTCATGTCATGGTAAGCCTTACGCAAAGGGAATGGCCATTGATGATTGGCCCATAATGTATTTAACATATGAACCCCTAATAAGCATTATGGTTTGGTCAAAACGCTAAAAAAAGGTCATCAACATATCGTTTGATGGTAACATTGAATCTTAACAGTGTCTCCAATTGTGAGACAAACTTGTCCTTAGAGAGTTACACCTTTTAAAGGAAATTCAAGCAATACATTATTTGCAACAGGGAGTCCACATCAGAAAAGGTGGAGTTAGCCTGCACACAACAGCAAAGAGAGTTGAAGATGAACACTTGAAGGTGGCCAAAAGAACTTCACCCTTTTCAAAGTTGGTCTTGCTCTTGTATAAGACACATCAGATTTTGCAGAAACCAGCTAAATTTTAACCTTGTCGGCCTTTCACCTCTAGCCTGTTAAGCATGAGCCAGAAGGTGGAAGATATTATGACCGAGTGGTCCAGATTTGAAAGTGCAGGTTAGTTTACAGCTTGAGATTTCTTGAGCTAACACAGTCCTCTCTAAAGCATCATCTCAAAGAAGCATTGCATCATCATCAAATGAGAGCAAACATGAAAATGAAAACAAAATTCCAACAGATAGTTCTATCAAAATTGCTAATCACAACTCAAATAGAAAAAGTTGCATCAAACTTCTAATAATCTCTACAGAAGAATCAAATTGAGTGCTTAAAGGGTGCATACCCAAAGAGAGGCTTCATGCAACTCCACTCCTGAGCCTGAAGTCAGCTCTGATTGATTTCAAACCTAGATCAGCGGTCACACCATCAGTATCCACTTCTAAGCGCAAACAAAGATACTTTGCACCTTTCACTATCCCAGACTTGCACACAAGATGGTGCCTAGGCAAGCCATACACACATCTCAAATACTGATGATATTAGCTCTTTAAAATCTATACCAAACTTGTAGCCCCAAAGAGGTGTAACAAGTGAAGAATATTCTTCTGCAACTTTCAGTTTGATGATCACATGCAGCATATTTTCCAGATAACTCGAGTTACCAATCATTGAAGAATGCCTCGTTCTATGAGTTGGCCATGTCAAATGAGAAACACAGCTCACCAACATAGGCTAAGAGAGTTTGTAAAGAGGACACTCAAATAATGCTACAGACATCTTTCAACCAACAACCAACAATGTTCATGCTCATGTCTGGCACTCGTGTGCCATGCCTAGAAGCAAAACAGAACCAACGAGTCAACCTCCACAAAGACTGTCAATGCCTTTCATATCTCCATAAAGCTAGCAGCTATGATGCCTCTACAAGCCTCAAAATTTAAGACAACATACTGTGAACATAAAACATTCATGGGTGATCTCCACAGTACCCTGCCTGTACCTGGCCATTATGAATCAGATGCAGCAAACCTGTAAATAAGCATCTGATAAAACTAAATCAGTTCAGTCTTGTGGCTAGTGTTAATGCAACAGGACAGGTCACAGGAGGAAAATGCAATGTAAGGGCCTGGGCCCTGGTTGAAATTGGAGAGCGTTAAAGGTGAATTATAATCAATATCCACAGAATGAAGGAGCAAAATCCTCAAAAATGAGTAGTGGGTATAAGAGTTTGTATTTTTGAGAGTCCTTGCCATCACTGGGCATCCAACTTAACAACAGAAGCTGTTTAAAGAAAATGTGACATGACGCTTCAATCTTTCAAGTAGTTTGTTAAGCTTAGAGTTTGCACTAGGCACATTGCCTCAGTATACATTGGGTCATTTTTCAAGGCTCTAGTCCAGTAATTAAAAAAGCCCATTTAGAGCGCAAATTACTAGACATCATTTTGTTTACTCAAACAATATTTAGCTGGTAGCTTGCCCTTGGCTGTGAATAACAATATAGATCAGATTGTGCAATTTTAGACAATTTGGTTATGTGGAAAACCATTTTCACAAATATAAAATATCTTCTGGCCGATAGCTAAAATCTCTTTCCAACAAGAGCTAGAGTTTTATAACTAAGACAGTACTACCACATTTGCATTGAGAGTAGCTAAAAACTGGGATGTTTTTCTACAGTTTATCCTTTTGTGCAGCTGATTGGAGTTCAACTCCTGACCTTGAGGAGAGGAAAGGAAGTCCTCACTAATATCCTACTCATTGGCTGACCAAATTCCAGATTGTTGCGTGATTAGTTTCTAGATAAGAAAAACATAAATCAGACATGAGTTTGCTTTGAGTACTCGAGTATTTAATCGTGCAAATGAATTATATTGAAAGGAAACCTTGGGGACGAAGAAAAGGGATACTTGGCAGAGCTATAAAGTTGATAATGAACAAACGCACACATCGATAATATTTCAACCAGAAACATGCCATAAAATAAAAACGGATTCTTGAACGACTGCAAACTTGGAACTGTTAACAGCGCATTTGCAATACTTGATCATATACAATCACATAATGTTCATAAAATCCTTCATAATCTTCACTAGTAGACAGCAGATCGGTACCGCCTTCCAGGTACAAGCTATAGCAGTGCTTTGCCCCAAATGATGGGGCAACCATTTAACTTGAAAGCCATACGCTGAAATCTGGCAATGAATACTAAGGATTTAACTAGGATATTTGAATGATTCATCATATCGACACACGAAGACCAGACCTTCTCAAAAAATTGCAGGCCATAAAGCTGCCACCTGCTACAAGCGCCAGCTTGGCCTTTGTTAAGGCAGACCTGCTAGGAGGAGCCACAGCAAGAGCACTTTGAAAAACACTTGAGTGTTCAAGACTGTTGGTGAGAACCTCATCAGCTACAGTCAATAACTGCCTGTCAAAAGAAATTGCAAGCTTATGCCTTGTAATGTGAAGGCTTTCTGTGGCTGTATAAGAGACGCCCCTGCACTTTTTGATCTTTACCTTGGTTAGATTAGGACAGCCATCACTTAAGGCCTCAACACCCTGATCAGATATAGGGCAGCATTTGATGCAGAGCTTCTTAAGGGCTTGACATTTCGTGGCAATGGATGACAGCTCCATGTCTCCAAAAGTCTCGCAGTTGCAAAGCGCAAGTCTCTCAAGCTTGCTACAATTCGCTCCAATTCGAACTATACTTTCCACTGTTATGTTGAGACTCATTAGGACCAGTTCTTGAAGTTCCGCGCATTTCTCTGCAATGGAGACAAGTCCCTCATCTCCTATGCGACCAGCCAAGCAGCCATCCAAATGCA
Organism: Diphasiastrum complanatum; assembly: GCA_029204225.1. Classification (NCBI taxonomy): domain Eukaryota; kingdom Viridiplantae; phylum Streptophyta; class Lycopodiopsida; order Lycopodiales; family Lycopodiaceae; genus Diphasiastrum; species Diphasiastrum complanatum. Next base: position 13,743,974 of record CM055100.1, on the reverse strand, counting down.
ATTTTCGGAGCAGTCTGCAGCCATTTGCCACTGCTGATACCCCCATATTTGTGCAGTGTGGAACCTTGACTACATAAAGCACTTGCAAGTTCTTGCATCGGCCAATCGCCCGCAAGCCTCTGTCCCCTAACTGCAGCTTCTCAATGTGAAGCTCCACTAAGCTCTGCAAATGCTCACTGATGGCCTCCAGAAGCCTGTCCCAATTTCCAGAAACTCGAGACAGGATAAGGGTACGCAAATTCTTTGACCCCGCCATCAAAGGGGCAAAGAGATGGGCATTGTATAGCTCCTTCAAGGACAGCCTTCTGATCTTGTCAGTACCGGGTCCTACAAGCTCTCTAGGATCCTCAAAAAACCCCCTTAACTTCTTAACAGAAAGATCTTCCAGAGAAGAACAGTGCTGCAACACAGCATTCAACCCTACAGCACCAAATCCGCAAGACCCACAAGACAATTTCTTCAGAGGACCACATACCTTTGCAAATTCCTTCAACCCCTCATCAGAAACATGCCTGCATCCCTTCAGATTCAGCCTCTCCAGCTTCCTGCACTGTTTCCCTATCAAAAACAAGGCATTGTCGTCAATGCTCACTGTTCCACGGTCGCACTTGAGTGCCAGCTTGGTGATGTTCTGAAACCGGCAGAAAAGACTGGGCACAACAGAAACCAGCTCTGCACGGGCCAGCAGAGACAGGAGATGGCGCCCCTCAGCCTCTATCCACAGCCAACGCTTGCACACCAGCGCACATCTGTTTCTGTCCAGCAGCCCAAGCTTAGTGAAAATAAGCTCCAAGCACTCATCTGGGAGATGGGTGATCAGATCCTCCCGTTGCGCCTCTGCACTCACCATCTCCACAAGACGCTGCTGGATCTCTTCCCCATCCAACCCCCTTCCCACTCCAATTCTTGCAGCTCTTGAGCTACCCTGCCCCATCCCGCTCCCCTCCCCTTGCCTTTTCCTTTCCACTATCTTCAGTATCTCTGCAAAGGCTAAGATCTTTGGGTAATTGCAAAAGCTTTGTCCAGAAACTCAGCTTCTTGCCAAATTACTGTTTGAATCCCTCGCAAAATCCGAGATCATTCATCCTCGTTCTCGCTTGCTACTTCACTGCAAAACCCCACCATTCCTTTCTCATTCTTGGCCTGCCATTGCTACTCTTCACCCTCAAAATAGCTCCGATCCTTCGCTTTTCCCATCCCTTTTCGCCATCTCTCTCTCTCTGTCTCTCTCTCTCTCTCTCTCTCTCTCTCTCTCTCCCCCCATCGCTCTCCCTCCTTCCTCCTATATTTTCCCCTAGGCTAATGGCACGATCTATATTGCTGCCCCCAGTTGGATTCCTGCCACGTGGCAGATAAACTCACTAGATCCTCCTCTAGGATCATTGAGGAGACGTGGCAAGAAATGAAAGGTTACGATAAAATCCAACGGTGGCGGGGTCTCGATATTATAGTGCATTTAAGAAAAAGGGGGGTGGTTTTTACCAAATATCATGATATAGTGAAGATACCAATGAATATTGTATCTCCTGTGGCCCCTTGGGCTTCTAGGCACCATTATACTTCACACCCCCTCACTTGGATCTTTGCCACGTGGAAAATTTCTCACTTTCAGAATCGTGTTAACATTTAATTTCAAGAACGTGGCACAATCTGGGTGCTTTACTGAGATAGAATGATTCCCACATGGCCAAAATCTTGGCGTGCCTCCAAAAGGTTGGCGCCCAGCCGCCATCGCCGCATAAGGAGAGAGGTGGTGGGGCTTGATGGCACAATATATTTTGGGTCACACCGATTGGATTTTTTTAAGATGGCAAATTTACTACTTGGACGCTTTTGAATGGATGATATAGTGGGAGTCGAAATCTTAAAGTTTGTGACGAAATCCAATGGTGAACAGCTTCATCATGTAGCGGTTGTCTTAAGAAATGATGTGATGCTAATTCTCATTCTTTTGTTTTGAGTTGAAATTATTGGCCAAGATGAGGACGGTCACCCTCAAAGGAATTCCAAACCAACATTTGATAGATTTTTTTTTCAAGAAAATATGGAGGTTTTCATAATAACTTCAAAACTCTAAGTGTTCAAATTTTACAAATGTTTTGGAAGTTAAGGCAAATTTTGAACTCATTTGAAAGGCAATAAAACGTTGTGATTCTGAACACCAACAACCAATAATCTATCAAAGATTTTAGGTATATTGGATGAATTCTTCATGCAAATATATGTTGTATATCAAGTAATTGACCAAGCCTAATGATCTATACACGTCAATGGCACAACACCCAATATTTGAGCCAATGCTTCGACAACAACTTTACCCAGCTCACCCCATTGTAAAGAACAAAATTTCACTATGGGTGGCCATTTGAAAGTGCACATCAACCAATTCTAATATTATTAGTAGGAGTCTACATATAATAAGTATATAAGTATAAAATCATTGCACATCAGCTAATTCTAAGAATTTTTACATCAATGAACACATGTAAGAATATAGTCAAGCCACTCACTCCGAATTAAATAACGTGTCATATGCACAAAAGCCTTGCCATAGATTTCCTAAAATGAAATTGTCATCGACTAAAGATTGAAATTAAGATAATTGACTATTTTGGAAGATGCATTTGTGTTGGAACTTTATTGACAATGTCTTTTTTTCTTATCTTACATCATGGTATTGTTCTTGAAAATGTATAAAGTTACGAAAATGTTGAGATAAAAATGTCAATTGACTAAGATTGGATACAAGATATTAGCTAATTTGAGAGCTTGAACTATATTTTGTGTGGACATTTTCTTTTTGTGTTCTAATGATTGAACTTTGATTCAAATTGTGTTCATGGTTAGCTGGTTCATGTGTCACAATATTAAAAAAAGTCAAATGAAAGTAGATCACGACACGCTTTGTTGTGCACGTGTGGGCTCAAAGTTAAAAGAAATCTAGAAAATATAGAAATAAGAGATTTCATTAAAGATTATTAAAGAAAAAAAAAAACATTTTTGTGCTCAAACTCATGCAGGTAAGATATGCTAGTTTTTCTTCTTCTTTTCAACTCTCAAATATAATTAACCATAGGTTAGGTACCTTTTTACAAAATTTAAAGAAACCTCAAAAAGAGCAAATATGTTAGCCTCCTTAATTATGTGAATCCTAGTATCATCACAATGGTACAAGAGCAATCATATTCTTGCTTGTGGGAACACAAGTTTGCACCCGAGGAGCACAACAATTGGAGAATCAAGAAAGCAAGGAGTGGCAGCAAAATTGCATTAGTTTTCAGTTAATTTGCTTGTTTAGATTGTGCGTCGGTGTCTCTTTTGTTTTTTTGTGGCATTAGCATCATTCTTTATAGCAAAGTTTCATTTTCCTAGCAAGCTAGCATGCTTTGATGAGACCCTTTCAACGGCACTCACAATCATTTTCTAGCATGGAATTCATGCTTCACTTCATAGCTAATTCATGCTAAATAAAGCATTATGCATACAATACAATTTTGCAACACAAAGCTTGTCAATTACCATATAAACAGCCTTGATAGTGGTTGATGGGTGAATATTGTTGATAAGAATGTAATTACTAATATTATCATACCTCAAGTCATGGTTCTATGTTGAGACCACTAGTTTAGACTTTTGTCAACTATTGATAATTATAAATGAAAAAAAAAGAGGATAGACAGCAAACATTGCAATTTGGTTTGGCTTTGGTCAATACATCTACTTTTAACAAATCCTCTCATTATTTAGACGTTTTTTAGTGGCTTGGAAAGTTTAACTTTGTACTCTCTCATGTGTTGGCTAAGAGCTCTCAAGTTTCCACCGAAAGATCTGTTAACTCTGCAAGTATTAGTCTCAACAATACTTGATCATATTTCTATGTTCACCGACTAGGTTAAGTGCACTAAATAACTCTAGTAACCAGGAATACATAGTAGATTCATACAAGATTAATTGTGCGCATATATGAATAATCTCACTATGACCCAGTACATAAACACATTCTTATGTGACTGTTTGATCACGCTTGTTTACTCACTCTGATCAGAACATGGACGTCTATGACTCCTCAAATTATGATCAGACGATGGCCGTCTTTGACGCCTGAGGAACTCGCATTATCATACTACTCTTCCATTTACTTCAGAACTATACTTCACGTTGAATCTGATTTCAGTAGTACGACATACAAACCATCTCTACTCTTTGGTGGACTGTACTCTTGTTTCAGAGTATGAATTAATTTTTAAGATCCTGTTGGGCAATTAGAACACTTAAGGTTGTGATTACATTTAACATAAGCTGTCTATTAGACTGTTTTTGCATTTAGCAGCTGATTAGAATGGGAGAGCTGTTCCGCAATATTCCTGCTCTCTTCTCAGTTCACGTTCTTCTATCTCCCTTGCCCCATGAGATTGGTATCAGAGCATAGCTCAAATAAACCAAGAGATTGAGTTTGTTCTATTTGTATACTGTTATCATGTCTCATATAGGTAGCTCTTCATCTTCATCACTAAGTGAAGCTACAGTCATTGACAAGTTCAATGGTTCTAACTTCTACATCTGGAAGTTAAAACTTAGAATGATGTTGATAGATAGAGATCTTTGGGATGTAGTAGAAGGTGCAGACCTGAAACCAAAATATGGTGATCAAGCAAAGGCCTTGTAGGATCAATGATCTGAAGGCCCTAGCATGTATCACACTCAATCTGGCCGACTCCCAAATATCTCACGTTACCACGTGCAAAATCTCTAAGAAAGCACTAGACTTGTTATCAAGTCTTTATGAGACTCACGATGTGACCACGAGAATACATCTTAGAAGGAAGTTCTTTACTCTTAGCATGTCTGATTCTACTGCCATCACTTCTATCAACAGCTTTAAATCCCTATTAGATCAGTTATCAGTTATAGGATGTTCTATTCAAGATGATGATGCCGTTATGACCTTGCTTTCTTCTCTTGCAAAGTCCTATGAGTACTTTGTGGTGATGATCTCCACACAACCCGACCTCACTCTTCAAAAGGTGATCGGTCATCTTCTTTAAAAAGAAATGTGGAGAAAGACCAGCAGCCTATCCATCAAAGACAAATCCATGGCTCTATACAGCAAGAAGAAAGACTATTCCAAGGGCAAGAATCAAGTGCAGTAGCAACAGCACAAGCCTCACACTCAAGGTGCACATGGTGGATTGTGCAAGAAGCTTTTCTTCAAATATTGCAAAAGAGCTAATCATGACATTAAGGAGTGTTGCATCAGGATCTACAATGAGGCAAAGAAGCAGCAACAATAGCAGCAGCCAGTGAATCATGCATCTATGGGAAGCACTCTAGAAGCAAGTTTTCAAAATAACATTCCATCAAAACAAAGCATGTATTAGATCTTGTACATAGCGATCTCTGTAGTCCAATGCCAACTTCGTCATTAGGAGATGCAATCTATTTTATCACTTTCATAGATGATTACTCTAGATGGTCTACAGTCATGTTCATTAAGCACAAATCTGAAGCCTTTGAATGCTTCAAGAGATTCAAGACCATGGCTGAGACACAAATGTCTAGGAAAGTGAAAGCACTCCGAACTGATGGTGGCGGCGAATACATCTCTAACGAGATGTCCGACTACATGGCTGAACATGGTATTGAAAGACAGTTCACCACTTCCTATTCACCTGAACAGAATGGGATTGCAGAAAGGAAGAATCGAATTCTTCTCAACTCAGCCGGATCCATGCTACATCAAGCACACCTACCTGCGAAGTTCTGGGCAGAAGCTACTGCCACAGCCTGTTACGTGCCGAATAAATCTAGCACCAAAGGGCGACACTGCATTTTTACTCAAAATTTTTGACAAGCGAAAAATGTGAAAAACGCGACACTGTATTTTTACTTGCAATTTTTGACAGTGGCACTTTGAGAGAAAATTGATTGTATCAAAAAGCGACAGTGTCAGGTCTTGTAGTGAGAGAAATTTTTTGACACTGTTGTCAAATTCCGTGTATTTTGTAGACTGTGTAAAAACACTTGTAATTCTATAGACTATGTAAAGCACGGGAGAATCCGCAGAACTGGATAAATAGTTGGATGAAGATTAAAAACCGATTAGTCGATTAGTAGGAAGGAGAATCTGACCTCTTTGTTGAGAACTTTGCTTCTGACATAGTGATACTTCAGTTCAATGTGCTTAATCTAGGATTGGCTAACAAGGCAATGGCACTTTGATTATCACAAAATAGTAATGTTGGAGCATATTGATTCAGATTGATATTTGAAAGTAAGTTTCTCAACCAAATCGCTTCCTTTGTAGCTTGTGAGGAAGATAGAGCTATCAAAGATTGCTTGCGCCTGTTCCAAGAAATTGGACCATTGTTGAGAAAGAATGTAAATTCGAAAGTGGATTTATGAATGTCTACATCTCCTACCCAACTTGCATATGTAAAACCAATGATTAAATTGAGTTTGTCGTTGTCGACTGCTCCATAACAACTGCAAAAGTCCATAGTAGCTCGAAGATATCTCATGACTCTGATAAGAGCCTTCCAATGTGTTACACCAGGGTAGTCATAAACTGACTTAAAGAGCTTACTGCAAAAGCTATGTCTAGCCTGGTATAGATCAATGCGTACATAAGAAATCCTATAATAGAATGGTAAGGATACTCACGCATCTGCTTCTTCTCTTGAATTGTTTGAGGACACTGGTCCTTTGCCAATTTGAGACCTGGTTCCATTGGTGAGAGAGCTAACTTGCAATTAGTCAGATTATATCTGACTAACATATTGTAGATGTACCTCTATTGAGTAATGTATATCAACTTATGTTTGCTATCTCTATGGATTCGTCATTGACATGTTGTTCATCAAGAGTAGATGAGCTTGGACCTTCAATGAGAATAGTCGACTAAGGAATGAGAAAGTTTAATATGCCAGAAAAATCTGACAGGTCGGCTAAGTTGGCACTATCTTTTCCTTTGAGGTTGATAAACTGACCTTCGATGAAGATGACATCCCAACTAGTGAATATCTTTGACTCGATGGGATCGAACAACTTGTAGGCTTGATCTAAAGTAGTGTAGCTGATGAAAATACATTTGATACTTTGGAAGTCACTTCTTTCTAAGATCGTGAGAAATTTGCTCATAAGCATTACATCCAAAAACTCGTAAGTTTGATAAAGAAGGTTTGGTACCTATCCAAACTTCGAATGGTGTTTTGTCTGACAGACCTTTAGTAGGACATTTGTTCTGAATATAGGTTGTTATTGAAATAGCTTCATCCCAGAAGGACTTCGGAAGTGTTGCATGTAACAACATGTAGTTTGCCAATTCGACTACGGTTCTGTTCTTTCTCTCAACAAGACCATTTGACTAAGGTGAATAGGAGGTAATGTCATTATTAAGGCAGTACTCCTTGAATTCAGTGGAGATATATCTGACCTCAGTGCTTTGATCCATTGTCTGAACTTGATGAAAGCCTCTAATTTCTGTTTAATGAAATAAACAACTGTTCTTCTGGAGAATTCATCAATAAAGGTAATGAAATACCTTGCATTTAGTAATGAAGGAGTTTGCATAGGTCCACATATATATGCATGAACAACATCTAACATACCTTTTGCTGCATGCCTATGACTCGATCTAAAAGGAATCCTAGTCTGCTTTCCAAGGATGCAGCTATGGCAAATAGGGAGATCGACTTTTCCAGAAGGATAGTCGAGATCAAGTGCTAGGGATTGTCTGGACATGTTCAAAACAGATGCATAATTCAAACATCCTAAGCGATGATGCCATAGTAATGCTTTATTGACAAGAATAGAGGTTTTCAAGGCTTGACTAGAATCAGAATAACAATGTGCCAATCTATATAAGTATCCATACCTGTTGCTGAGTGCAAGGATCTTATTACTCCTATCGATAATTTTGCATTGATCAAACTCAAACTCCACTATATGACCTAAATCTGTAATTCTACTTACTAATAACAGATTTGTAAAGAGTTTAGGAACATACAACGAGAAGAACTGGATGAATGCCAGCAGACTCCAGACAACTGGCAACCGCATTTGACGACCTCATTGCTTAGTATAAATAGATGTTCATATTTCAACATCTTAATAATTCAGAGATCAAGTATTGAATAGTTAGCTTTTTCTCAAGCCTGCGAGCTTGAACACTCTTGAGCATTCTAGCTCAGTTCTTTAGAGTTGATTAGAGATTGCTACTGCACTTACTACTTATCAGTAGTTGTGCTTATTTCATACTTATATTCTAGTCGCTTAGAAATAGCTTAAAGTATGCGGCTTCAATCCGCAACTTGTTGTACTCATTTACATTTGTTTCGCTTTTATACTGAATCAGTACTATCTTTTTTATTGCGTTAAGCTAGTCTCAAAATGTATGCATTTCTGTAATTCTTTGCAACTGATTATTTGTCTGATAATTCAATGCTTAAATGTTTGGCTACGTAATCACTGTAGTACTAATGATTTTAAAGTTAGTTACTATAAGATCGAACATGATTTTTATCATTATTGTTTTGTTCGAAATTGATAGGCGTAGTCATGTTTGAAAGCTATGTATTTGGTGGTACAATTATGACTTGTTTCGAGAGAGGATTCGAGAGTTATTCTGGTTGTCAACAAACATTTAGAAAGTAACTAGTATTACTTGTGTTGGGGCTGTGTAGTGTTAATAATTCCAGAACAATAGTCTTGCCTCTATCAAATCGAATGAAATGCGTTCTACAGGTGAGATGTTATCAGAGTAGTAAAGAAGTACTACACTCTGGCTAATTAAGTTGTCAACAGAGATTCAAGAAATGTTCGATGTATTCGTTTTTGTGCAGACAAATAGTTAACCGTCTTCGCGAACTGTTCGGTTCTAGACAGAAGTCCTCAACAACTGAAGTCCAAGGTTATGGTTAAAGAGCACAAATAGTTTTAGAGTACGTTAGAAACTTATGTCAGTTACAAGCAAGAACACAAACCAAAGACTCAATTCCTCAGACAAGGACTGTCATCTCAGATGTATACATACAATTCTATCAATGATTGTGCTAGACTGTACCAAATGTAGATGTTATTCGAGTGCCAAAAAGAAAGTGTTCGCGACAGATGAATAAGATGGGTTTAAGACAGTTTTTTAGAGCATATTGAATCACTGCAAAGTGTGATTTCTTTACAAAAGTGAGCTGAAAATCTTATAAAAGAACTTTTAACATAAAGATCTGTACAGAAAACAAAGTCTTTGCAGCAAAAGTTCCAAACTGCCAGAACGAATATATACAAAAGTGCTTATAACAAATTGACTTTCTTCGATCTTGCAGATTGTGTTGAATTTTCACAAAATAACCAGCAAGATTTTGCTCCCAATCCACCTAAAGACTAAAAAGTTTTGGATATGCCATATTTACATTGATGAGCAGTTCAGCTTCATCAAAAGTGCCTATGTCTGCAACGTCTTTTGGTTTGTACAATTAAAACCGCAACTTCCGCTTTCAGAATTGTTGCTTATTGTCTTCATTTCGCAAAAACTGATATTCTTTAATACAAATGTATTCTAAGGCATACACAGTTGAAGAACATATGTATAACTCAACTGATCCAAAAGACTCGACTGTGAATTTCCCCTTAATTAAACCCCAGTAGAGACATCCTTTCTGCTCGATAGATAACTGGGCCCATAACCACAGAAAGCCGTCCTTTTTCCATGGTGTCTTCCAGTCGTCGAAGGCGATGCCTATTGCGGCTGGTAGCATCATATAATCCACACGCCATTGTAGTTCAATGTTGACACCACTTCCAGAATTGATCAGCAAATGCATTGAACCTTTCAGCACATACCTTCGACTGGTTTTGATGTGGTCGCTTTGTCTGAGTAGCTGTTGTTGCCAAGTCTTGAGTTTGTAACTCGGTAGCTAACTTTTGATCTTCCAGCTGCTGCTTGAGATCAGAGAACTCCTATTCAAGCTTGTCAACCTTCGCTACTGCCTCCAAGTATTCTGGATGGTCAACAACTCCCAAACAAACATGAACGGACTTAAGTTGCTGCGTTTGATCATCAATTCTTAGCAAGGCTTGTAAATATTCGTCATGAGAGTTTGGCCCATTGCATGTCTGGGTGGCTTCAATAGACAACTCCTTCAGCTCCGCCAACTCTTCTTCGACTAGCGCCTTCTCATCTTCGAGCGGTTGCAGGAACTCGACTCAAACATTATCTAGCATCTGGCCTTGGAGCTGGTTCAGTTTTGAGAGATCTATCATGATAGAATCTGCATTGCTACACAGAGCAAGCGTAGTTTCTGCCTTTATTCATGTCGCTTGCTCCTCCTACAAAAGTTTCTGGAGAGCGACATTGTCCTTATTCATGGTCTGCACCTGTTGTTGTATAGAATCAATGGCAGTATGATAGTTTGCAGCCTTGGTCTCAATCGCCTTATTGATTTCCTTCAAAGAATCAGCTTCCTTGGTTGCGGAATGAAGTTGCGTTTTGAGGAAATGATTTTGGTCGATCAGCTTGGTGTTGTCTGATGCGAGCAAATCAATCTTCTCATAAGACTCTTTAAGAGAGTCTTGGAACTTTTGCTCTACTTTTATCAGGTCCATGATGTTCTTCTGATTATATCTATATATGTCAGCAACTAAATTCTTGGCTCTACTAGTCATGGAGGTGAATCACCAAGGCTGGTTGTCAGGCTCATCATCATCTTCATCAGCTGTCCCAGTGTCGCCTACTATAGCTACTCGAGCCTTGCTTGAAGTGTTGGACTGAGTTTCGTCTTTGTCAGAGGAATTCTTCTGCTTCTATGAGATTGAAGCAGAGGCTGGCTTTGTTGATTCAGCAATAGCAGGTCCATCTGTGTCCATGGCAGTGGTAGTATCTGCGATTTTTTGAGAAGCTACACCATCAACTTCCATAGCAGTTATACTTGCTACTTGGATTGGTGGCGCAAGTGTTTTTGTGGTGGTTGTGGCAGTGTAGTCGGAAGACTAGATAGGTCGATTGGTGTTGGGGGCAACAGTCTTTCCATCAACAATCTTTTCTCTTGGTCGCTTAAGACTCCAAAATGCTCACATAGATGCGAAACATTTGCTCCTACTGCCAAATTTTTTTCGTGTTTGATCCACCTGAAAAATGCCTTGTATGCAATGATGCCAAAGCATATAGGATTGCCAGCTAGAGCGTCCAATAACTATCCAAAATTTTGCACCAAAATGGTAGCATCCGCATCTGTCAAAAAGATAATTTGATTGGCGTATTTACAAAACACTTTCAATGTGACATCCTTGATCATAGAAATTTTATAGCCCTTGCTCAGAAAATAGGTGTCTTCATCCACTGCATCTCTGTTTGTAGAAATAATTTTAGCATCGAGTGGTAATCCCAGAGCCGTGGAGAACACTTCCTCAGAGACAGTAAAGAATTTGCCCCTTGAACCATATCACTTAATTGGTCTAGGACCAAAGCATATATGCACAACTTGGGCAATGGTACCTAGTAGGAGGGTGCCCTTCTAAAGTGTCCATTGAGTTTCCAACTCCCACAAGGAAGGCATTCAAAGAGTCATAGGTTATGGAAGGAGTCTCTTGACCTTCCATAAGCCTATGGAGGCTCTTGGAGATTCTTTAACTCCCCTAGGCTTCTTTCTCTCTCATTGGATGAGCATGGAACTCCATAGTGCATTGGAGGGGTCCATGGGCCATCTATATGAGGGTAGTAGGGCGCCCATTGGGAGGGAGAGATCTCTCTTGTTTGCTTTGCTTATGCTCTAGTGTTGTTACTAGTGTGTAGAGTGCTTTCTTGTGGTAATATGCTTGAGGTTTGGATCTTGCTTATGGTATGGGACATAAGTAGGGTCTGGATAGTTAATTGAAGTTTACATGAAGATTTGGTTTTCATTTTTGCTTTGGATTAAGGCAAATGTAGCTTGTTGTTGTTTACCTCTTAAGCTTGGATTAAGCTTGCAAATAGTAGGCTTGGATTGAGCTTACAAACAATAATATTAAATGAATAGAAGTAAATGCTTTTTATTTGCATTGGATGTAACAATAGAAGCATTTCTATCATTCTAATTTGAGCACTTGTTGTTGTATTTGCATAATAGGAAAACACACAAGCAACCCCAATGGATGAAACCAATGAAAACCCAACATTTGATCTATCAAACCCATCCAATGTGGCACAAGCTCTTGAACTTTTATACCAAAAAATTCAAGCCACTAATAAGCAGCTTCTTGAAACTAATCAAAGAGACCAAGACTTAGAGTCTAGGTTAGCCAATCAAAAGAAGCATGTAGTTCCACCTCCCTTAAAAGTGTTTAAGGGGGAGAAGAAGGATAGGAACTTACAAGTGGTAAGTTCTTGGCTAAATGTTTGGAACAAATACTTTGCCATGAACCAATTCCCTGAATCTGAAAAGTTATCCACTGTCACCATGTTCCTTGAAGGAAGAGCCTGAGTTTGGTGGGATGACTTAGTTGCAAAGGGCAATCAACCTTGTACATGGGATGATTTTTGCAAGCTTTTTAGGAATTATGTTTTTCCACTTTTAGATGACTATGAACACTTTCAAAAGTTGAGTCATTTATCAATGAATAAAGATTTGGAACAATTTATTCAAGATTTTCATGAGTACCTGAATCCACTTTATAGTGATATTCCGCCTAACGTACAAATGCTAATGTTTATTGATGGGTTACCAAAAGATTATCAAGTGGATGTTCGTAGGAACCATCCAAAAACCCTAGAAAATACTATTAGGGTTGCAAAATACTTTGATGACACACCTAAGCCACCTAGGGGTCAATAGCCTAATGAGTAGAAAAAAGGTTTTCATCTAAGAGGAAGGATAGGGAAGTTGTTAATGAAACACATCCCAATTCCAACAATCCTAAGAAAACCAAGAAAAACTTTAAAAACCATCATGGTGGCAATGATAAAGCTGAAGCTCGTAAGAAGAACCTGTGCTTCGAGTGCAATGACGAGGGTCACCTTGCACGTGATTGCATCAAAAAACAAGCTTCAACCTCAGGTAATCTATCTCAAAGTAATGAGATCGATGTTTGTTTCCTTATTTCTTTAGTTTTTGGTCCTAATGACCTTATTTGCATTAAAGGTAAAGTTTATGATCAAGTTGTTAATGTTCTCTTTGACACGGGATCCACTCATAACTTTATTAATGTAAATTTGGTACAGATGCTAAACCTTCCTACTAGAAAAAGTGAGAAAAAATACCGTGTGACAATGGCATCGGGAAGTAATTCCGATTTGATGGATTTTATTGTTCCTGATGTAGAATTGCACATTCAGGATTATTCTGAAAAACTAGAATTCCATGCTGTTCATTTAGCTAATGTAGGTATTGTTCTTGGGCAACAATGGCATTTTGATAAGAACAAATCATCGAGAATTGATTTTGTTTAGAAATCTTTATCTTTTATGCATGAGAATTCTTTAATTAAGATCAAGGCTAGTTTAAGTGTTGACACTAAAAATGTTAACCCTTATTCTAAACAGGAACTTAATTCTATTATGAAGAATTCTGATTTTAAAGTTTATTTATGTTTGCATAATGATATCATTTGCTGCAATGATGAAGAACTTAACATAAATGCCATGAATATATCCAGTGAGAACACTACAGAATTTGAAGCCTATAATGAACTTAGGTAGGAATTTAATGATGTTTTTTTAGACCTTCCTGTAGGTTTACCACCAGAAAGGACAGTTGATCATAAAATTGGCCTAATACCTGGAGCAATTCCAATCGCACAACGTCCTTATAGGATGAGTGCATCGGAAGAGGCTGAGGTAAATAGGCAATTACATGATTGCCTGAAAAGGGGGTGGGTACAACCTAGTAAGTCTCTTTGGGCATCACCAATGGTTCTGGTTGCCAAGAAGAATGGGACTATAAGGTTTTGCATCGACTATAAGAAATTGAATAAGGTAACCGTTAAGAATAGATATCCACTACCGCCGATGGATGATCTAATAGACTATCTTGGTGGTGCTGGGTACTTTACCAAGATAGATCTAAGATCGGGCTACCATCAAATATGCACTAAGGCAGAAGATATACCAAAAATCAGGTTTCGAACTCGCTTTGGTCATTATGAATTTTTGGTGTTGCCTTTTGGTTTGACCAATGCACCAGAAACTTTCAACAAATGATGAACGATTTGTTCAGGCCATATTTGAGAAGATTCGTAGTGGTATTCTTAGATGATATCCTAGTGTTCAGTAAGACTTTGGCGGAACATAAAGAGCATCTTAGGATTGTCTTGGACATTCTAAGAAGGGAAAAGCTCTTTGCCAAGGAGTCTAAGTGTGACTTTTTTACTAAGGAATTGTCCTACTTGGGGCAATAGATTTCCGAATGGGGGGTGGAGATTGCGGCTGATTGTATCCAGAGGGTTATTGATTGGCCTATTCTCAACACAGTTCGGAAAATCAAGTCTTTCTTGGGGTTTGTGGGATTTTTCCATCGGCATATTCCCCAAGTTGCTCGATTGGCATTTCCCCTTACCCAGGCCTTGAAAGGCTATAAGAAGCTAAGCTGGAGGGCTAAGAGTCCACTAGTGGTGTGGACGGAGGATATGAATAAATATTTTGAGTTGCTTAAGAAAAGTGTCACTTCGGCACCAATACTAATCATTGGCGATCCTAATAAGACTTTTGTGGTTAGGACCGATGCCAGTGATTATGCTACTGGAGCAGTTTTGATGCAGGATGGACATCTGTGGCTTATGAAAGCAAGAAACTCAATCCTGCGCAGTTTAGGTATTGTACCTATGAGAAGGAACTGTTTGCAATTATTCATTCCTTGAAAATTTGGCGACATTATTTGTATGGAGCCAGATTTGAAGTTTTGACGGATCATCAGACTCTTCGATATTTCTGTGATGCTACAGATTTAAAGGGGAGGCAAGCTAGATGGGCTGAGCTGATGCAAAGCTTTGACTTTTCTATACATTATTGTAAAGGAAGTCAAAATACTCTAGCGGATGCTTTGAGTCGGTTACCGGTTATTGATCAGTTGTGCCTTACTGTTATAGAACCGGAGTTGTTTCAGTCTCTTCAAGGACTATATGAGTCCGATCCTTTTTTTGGAAAGTATTGGCAACAAGTACTTTCGGGGGTCGATTCAGGTCAAGATTCCTCGAATAAGGGAAAGACTGAAACGGATTTCCTAATTCGAAACAAGATTTTGTTTCGTAAAGGAAAGGTGTGTGTACCGGAGAATGACATTGTAAGGGCCCAAATCTTGCATGACTGTCATGATAGTCCATGCGCAGGACATCCGGGTATACAAAGAACACTTGACTTAGTTCGAAGGCAATTTTGGTGGCCTAGGATGAAAAGCCGGGTAGAGGCCTATGTACTTAAATGTACTAAGTGCCAGTTAAATAAAGCAGAGAGGCTAAAAGGTAGTGGCCTCTTACATCCTTTTGATATTCCTACCGGAAAGTGAGAAAGTATATCTATGGATTTTGTGGTCGAGCTTCCACATACAGGGAAGGGCCACGATTCGGTTTGGGTCATTGTTGACAGACTTACGAAGTTTGCACAATTTATCCCAACGAAAACTACTGTTAAAGCTTTAGAACTAGTTCAACTGTTTGTTGAGAAGCTTTTTCGACTGTACGGGCTGCCTTGCGATATTGTCAGTGACCGTGACCCAAAATTCACTGGGAATTTTTGGCAAGCAGTATTTGAAAAGTTCGAAACAACTTTAAGTTTGAGTTCTACAGATCATCCAGAATCAGACGGTAAAATGGAAAGGACCAATCAGACAATGGAGGATATGCTTCGAGCATATGTGGGCCATCGGCAGTCTGATTGAAAACAGTACCTTCCACTGGTGGAATTTGCATATAACAGTGCAAAACATTCAGCGACTAGATTCAGCCCTTTCATGCTTATGTATGGTTTTCAACCTTGATCACCAATTAGTGTTGGCATGAAAAACCTACGGGTGCAAGTCGCAACATTTCCTTGCGGATATGCAAGAAATGTTACAGCTGGCTAAAGATAGCCCAAGGACAGGGCAAGGCACTATGTTGATCTATCTCGAAAGCACAAGGTATTCATGGCCAACGACTGGGTGTTTTTGAGAGTCCCTAGTCACTCTAGGGGCTTGAAAACTATTAAGTGTGCAAAGTTGGCACCTAGGTATTGCGGTTCTTTTAAGGTTATCCAAGTGATAAACAAGGTTGCATACAAACTAGACCTTCCAGCTAACGTTGGAATTCATCATGTTTTCCACGTTAGTAAGTTGAAACCCTCGTTGGGGGTTGGGGAGACCCCGGTCCCTGTGGAAGATCTAGTGGAACTTCTTCGTGATGAGTCCGTGAGTAGACCACCTGAACCCGAGGCGATTGTTAATAGCCGGCAGAGAACTCTACGGAGTCAAGTACTTCGGAAATTTTTAGTCAGGTGGAGGGGCAAATCAGAAGAGGAGGATACTTGGGAAAAGGAGGCTGATCTCCAGAAGAATTTTCCAAATTTTTTCCTACAAGGAAAAATTTAAGTTTAGGGGGAAGGAATGCTACATATCTATGTATCTAGCAGTACTTCAGACCCCTAATAGTCCATTTAGTGTTGGGGGCTAAATGGCAAGGTACCCTTAGGATTAAGGGTATGTGCCATGTGATAAGGACAGACAAGTGACTATACTTTAGTTGGAGGTATGGAGTCACGTGACCTTTGGATAAGGGATACCCTTAGTATTAAGGACATGTACCTTAGATTAAGGTACTAGTGTCCTTGGTTAAGAGCAAGTAGGTGTCTATGCCTTGGATGGAGGTATGGAACCTAGAGAGGTGTTAGAAAGTCATTGGATGACTATTTTTCTAAATCTTGGGCCTCAACCTTGAACCATATCACTTAATTGGTCTAGGACCAGAGTATATATGCACAACTTGGGCAATGAGACCTAGTAGGAGAGCATCCTTCTAAAGTGTCCATTGAGTTCCCAACTCCCACAAGAAAGAGTCATAGGTTATGGAAGGAGTCTCTTGACCTTCCATAAGCCTATGGAGGCTCTTGGAGATTCTTTAACTCCCCTAGGCTTCTCTCTCTCTCATTGGATGAGCATGGAACTCCATAGTGCATTGGAGGGGTCCATGGGCCATCTATATGAGGGTAGTAGGGCGCCCATTGGGAGGGAGAAATCTCTCTTGTTTGCTTTGCTTAGAGTGCTTTCTTGTAATAGTATGCTTGAGGTTTGGATCTTGCTTATGGTATGGGACATAAGTAGGGTTTGGATCTTGAGAATGCTATGGAGTGTTGTGGCATTCTTGTGATTTGTTTATGGTTAGCAAGGGAGTGCTAGATAGGTCTTGCTTGGAGCTTTGATCTAGCTACGGTTTGGTGGTGAATACTTGAGACCAGCTTGTTATCTATCTTTGTGTTTAAAGAGTAGGGGCACATGTGGAGGGGAGATCCTTGGAGGTTTGCAGATCCTTGCAGGTGGAGGCATCCTAGCTTGGAGTTGGGGAGCATCTTGAAGCTTGCAGGTTGCTTGGAGGACATTTGGAGGCTCTACCTTGGATTTGGAGGACTTCCTCACCTCTACTTGTAAAAATGGAATTCACGAACTCAGTACTGACTTCAGAAAGGATGACTGAAGGTTCTACTTTTAAGCTTCACAACCTGCATTGATCCAGAAGAGTCTGGATTGATGCCAGCCGGATTCCTATGCATGCTTTCCAAGTAATAGAAGAGCTGGATCCAGAAGCCATTTTGTCGAATAATTGATGAAAGCTTCACAGATTGCAACAAGTCGTAATAGAATGCTTGATCACAAAGATAGTGATCGTAAGTAACGTAAGAAAGCATAAAAAATGCAAGAAGAAAGTGTGAGGAGGAAAATAGAGAATGACTATGATATGCAATGGTGGTGTGGAGAGGATGATGACGTGACATCTGTCATTTCCGTTATTAATGGCGTGCATGGCTCATAGTTTCATAATATGATTTGACAGATCAGTAGATCGTTTAAAAAATTGAAATAATAAAATAAATCCATTTTTATGTGTAAACGTAAACACGTGGGAGTAATGATGACAACGTGGCCATCATCTTAATTAGATGGCCATGCAGTTATGGGCTACTCACCCGTGAAGTTTTCCATGATAAAAGTGCAGATATACAAAGTGAAAGTCTTGGATTCACTCCTCATGATAAGTTTGAGGAAGTAACATCTCTTGTATCTAGTAACCATTGTGACCAAGTTGACAAGAACAATGAAAATAACTACAAAGAAGTACATGAATTAGTATGGACAACCCCTGTAGATAAACCCCCTATATTGAGATCCCTAAACTCACTACAACAAAAAAATGAAAAGAAGCGCGAATCTCCTGTATCTGATGCATTTGATCAAGACTCATTTGATATCCAAAACCTATTCGAACCTCAGGAAACCAAGATAGATGACCATGAGGCAGTAGACTATGACACATTTTTTTGGGCTCCTGGATTACCCAACTATATCAATGACAAAGAACTTGAACATGAAGAGAATATCATGACAGGTGATGACCTAGAATTTTTTGGCACATATCCTACATATGAATGGATAGACATGTCAGAAAAGAGTAGGGCAATAGATATTGACTTACAACATAGAATTGAAGTTCGGAATGAGTATCCAGATAAAGATCGATATTGGGTAGATATTGACATGAAAAGATCTACTCTTGCCTCTGATTTCACCTAGGGAGTAAGGGGCAGTAGGAAGTTTATCTTTTACTTTTATACGTTTATTTATTCTATTAACTTTGTTGTTTGGTGACTTTTTCTTTGCTTAAGATATTAGAAAAAAAATCTACATATTTCTTGCCGTAAACTATTATATTGTCATTATTAAAAATCACACCACCACTCATCATGTAGACACGATGTGCTTGAATCATTTGTTGCAAGTCTGATTGATTGCATCCATGTCTACGCATCATGCATCGAATCTGACAGATAAAGATGGGCATTCCCCTTACGTTGTCAATAGGGCATGTGTCTGAATGGCTAGGAGCATAACTGGGGTGGGTTTGAGAGAAAAAATTGGGATTGAGAAATAATGCAGTGGGATGGGGAGTGAACATGTGATTGCATCTAATTGGATCTGACTATATCTATTGAGCAAGTGGTAGTATTTGATCCCTCTTACTCCAACAATTGTTTAGTTGTTTGGATAGATTTGAGACTTGAGAGGCTTGATATGTCATCATCCGTCACAAGTTTTCATACACACTAGTGCGTCTGCATTACCCACTAGGCCATCAAGGCATTACTGTTGAATGTACATAGCTAGATGGCATGATCATTCTCATTACTAAGATCAATGGTCTTGATATAGCTGAAAAAAAAAACATTAGCCAAAGTCTTGACACAACCTTCTTTTGTATACTCAAGAGATGAGTAGATTCGATCATAGGGGCGATGATCCTCCCTAGTTTTGAAAGCAATAGTTCTGACATGATAAGAAAATATCATCTGAGTGCATGAGTAAATCTTCGTCTGAATTGAGAGTGTTTGATCGTTACCCATTCTGTCACAACATTTAGCTCAATCCAATGTGGTGGGAAACATTGAATTGTATCAGTCTCCCTGATGGAAGGAGATCTACAATGCATACACAATGCTTTGCACATTAGACACACTATTGAGATTGCATCCATCTCCATAACTTTGAAACATTGCATATGCATTGCCACTCATGCATGGGACTGAGAAATAGACATACTATAATTATCTGTTGGGAAAAGGGTGCATATTTCAAAATAGGAGCACGAGATGAGTGTTTTGTAGGTAGAATGAATTAAGAGCAGACCGAAGCCGCAAAGAATATCCAGCAACACTGATGCTCCTGCTATCACCAACACTTGTACAAAATGATATGGATGGTTGGCATCACCCGCCTAAGGGTGTTGATCCCAAAAAGACATCAACACAGAATCAAGCTACGAAACCAGAGATTCCGGGTCCGCCATATGGGGACCATACTACCTAGTGGAGGTTGCCAATGTTAGCCAAATTTTTTATGGCAAAAATCGGTCTAATATTGAGCAGAGAGAGGTTGTGGAGCATTTGACGAGTACCAAATTAGTACAAATTCTACGAAAGTTGATACAAAAAAGTGGGCCAAAAGGTAGGGTCCCAGCCCGCCCGCCCTTAAAGTGGCTAGACACGTTATTAGTTAATAGGCAATAGACTTTTTTAATGGTCCTAAGAACTGTCAAAAATATGTGATATATATTAGTTTTTGTAAGACCGAAGAAAAATGCCGGTCCATGTAGAAGTAGGTCCCAGCCCGCCTACAGCCTTAAAATTGGCCCTGGATGTAAAAATGCCGAGCACAATTTTGATGTACCCAAAAATATTTTTACTAATAGAAAAATCTCTTTTTTTTTAGGAGTCTGGGTCCAAGATTGCTCTAGTTTGTCACGCAAGAAGAGTCGGCAACTTGAAAAACCGAAATCGGATCACTTGAGCTATCAGCGAAAAAACGATCATAAAAATTGACATAACAATGCTTAGCAATTATTCAGAACATTGAGTATGGAAATCGGAATTGGGCATAGCTAGTATGGAGAATCATGAATTTTCAAGATGGGAGAAATCATTGTTACGATGGTTATTAGCAAAGGGAAAAAGAAAATGGAAAATCTTAACTCAAGGCCTACTAGCCCCCTCCCCCGCACCTTAACACCCATAAAATTTCTCCAAGAGAAATTGAGAATGGCAAATGGAACTTCACTTTTTGCAAAGTGGCAAATAACCAATGGTTAAGTACTAGAAATGGCTTGTTAGCACTTCAGAACCTTTCAACAATAGGCACATGGGAAATAGCTAATGAGATGTCAACAGTTCATTGGGACACACATTTTACATTCAATAAAGTTATGATGAGGTGAGAAAAAGGTGACAAGACACAAAGTGAAATGGACCCACAAAAGCCAAGACACATGGCAAATTGTATGAAAGGTGAAAAGTGATGTTTGAAGGGTGAAGAAATGGCAAATGGTTGCCTACACTTATAAAAGGGGGTGGTTTGTGTGACAAAACACCAACACTTGATCTTTGTAAAGGCTCTTCAGCAATACCCTGCTCATTGTGGAAAATGGTGGTAGAGAGTGTAGTCCATGGAGAAATCTGTTGTGAAAGACTTTTTGAGAGAGAGAGAGAGAGAGAGAGAGAGAGAGAGAGAGAGAGAGAGAGAGAGAGAGAGAGAGAGAGAGAGAGAGAGAGAGAGAGAGAGAGAGAGAGAGAGAGAGAGAGAGAGAGAGAGAGAGAGAGAGAGAGAGAGATTTTCTTTTGTCAGTAACAATGTGCTATGGAATCTGTTTTGGGGATGGAAGGGCTTTGGTTAGTGAAGCTCTTTGCATTGAGTGAGAGCAACATCAGTGGGATATCATCCTTTGAGTGAAACCTTTGTGACTCTATTAGGAGTTTTGATCAGTTGTGAATGTGAGATATCATGCCCTAGGTCAATACCAGTGTTAATAATCAAAGTAGCCACAATGCAAGATTGATTACAATGTTAGGCCGAAATATGTCCAAGGGTCAAAATAAAACCAAGGGGACCAAGATAAGGTGAGTGGATTGAATTTTTAATTTTGACCCGAGGGATAGAAATAGACATCAAATTGATTTGACTTATCAATCCAAGCCAAGGATTGGTTTTATTTGACTTGCCCCAGAGTCATTCCTTATTCGACCTTGAATTGGAAAAATCTCTTTTTTTGTAGTTTCATGAAGGGATTTTGACCTACTTGTGGTTCCTTTTATGAGATCAAGCACACAGAATGGGTTTCACCAATTGTCATCATATCAAAGAAAAATGGCCAAATGCAAATTTGTGTGAACTTGAAGGCCTTGAATGCAGTTACACAAAAAGTTCACTTTTTGCTACCTTTTGCAAAAAGCATATTGGATCGTCTTGCTGTTGTTGAAGCTTATAGTTTCTTGGATGGGTTCAGTGGATATAATCAATTTAAGGTTGCACCTGCTGACCAACATAGAATTGCATTTGCAATAGAATGGAGAATCTATGCTTATAGGGTTATGTCATTTGGGCTATGCAATGCGCCAAGTACTTTTTACCACGTGGTGATGCAATTTGCATCAAAGGATATTTATAAAAATTTGTGGAAAGCTACTTGGATGACGGTGGTGTCCATGGATTGGAATCAGAACACTTAGAAAATTTGGAGAATGTGTTTGAACATGTCAAAAAGTTCAGATCTTCTTGAGCCCTAATAAATGTCAAATATGGATTACACATGGAATCGTTCTAGATCCAAACATGGCATTGTTACCAATCTATCTAAGATCAGAGTCATCATGGATCTACCTCCACCGGACAGGATTCGTAAAGTTTACATTTTTATATTATGGGTAATGCGAACTACTATCACATCTTTATCTTATTCTTCATCGACTTAGCATGACCTATCTATAAGGTGACAATTATTCCAATATTGACTATTGAAGCCTCTGAGTCATTTGATAAGTTGAAGAATGCCTTGATATTTGCACCGATTTTATGAGCACCAAATTGGACTATTGAATTTCATGTGCATGCTGATGCTTCCAGATATGCTATTAGTCTTAGCATATCCTTGGGAATACAAGAAAGATTTTAATCAAATTTGCTAGTCATCAATTGAATGATGCTAAAGTGAGCTATTCCACAATGGAACGTAAAGCTTTGGCTATAGTTTTTTCTATCAAGAAATATCGTCATTATTTGATGGTGACACATTTCGCTTTTTATAAAAATCATCAACATTTATTATGTTTGGTGAACAAGACATGCAATATTGGTTGTATTGTAAGGTGGTTATTATTATTATCAGAGTCTGATTTCCATGTTGCTTAATGTTCATTGCGATCTGAAATCATATTCTAAGTAGTTTTTTATCATTATTTGGAGTTATGTTCTTGTTTTTTTTTTAGAATTTGTATTTTGCTCTATTTTGAATAATATTTATGTTTTAGATATGATTGAGTTGAAAGAGATGTTTGTCATAGAGCCATGCAATGGTGAAATGAAATACAATAAATCTAAGGGTTTGAAGATGCCCTTGAGGAAGAAAAGAAGTTGGTTGAGGTATGTGTATATATATATATATATATATATATATATATATATATATATATATATATCTAAAGTGTTGTTTTATGTTTCTTACTTTGAAGTTTGGTTGTAATCGTTACATACCTATGTAACTAGCAGTACTTCAGACCCCTAATAGTCCATTTAGTGTTGGGGGCTAAATGGGAAGGTACCCTTAGAATTAAGGGTATGTGTCCTTGGATAAGGACATGCAAGTGACTATACCTTAGTTGCAGGTATGGAGTCACGTGACCCTTGGATAAGGGGTATCCTTAGTATTAAGGGTAGGTGTCTTATATTAAGGTACTAGTGTCCTTGGCTAAGGGCAGGTGTCTATGCCTTGGATGGAGGTATGGAACCTAGAGAGGTGTTACAAAGTCATTGGATGACTATTTTTCTAAAACCTTCGGCCTCAACCTTGAACCATATCACTTTGGTCTAGGACCAAAGTATACATGCACCACTTGGGCAATGGGGCCTAGTAGGAGGGCGCCCTTCTAAAGTGTCCATTGAGTTCCCAACTCCCACAAGAAAGAGTCATAGGTTATGGAAGGAGTCTCTTGAGTTTCCATAAGCCTATGGAGGCTCTTGGACATTCTTTAACTCCCCTAGGCTTCTCTCTCTCTCTCATTGGATGAGCATGGAACTCCATAGTGCATTGGAGGTGTCCATGGGCCATCTATATGAGGGTAGTAGGGCGCCCATTGGGAGGGAGAGGTCTCTCTTGTTTGCTTTGCTTATGCTCTAGTGTTGCTACTAGTGTGTAGAGTGCTTTCTTGTGGTAGTATGCTTGAGGTTTGGATCTTGCTTATGGTATGGGACATAAGTAGGGTTTGGATCTTGAGAATGCTATGGAGTGTTGTGGTATGCTTGTGATTTGTTTATGGTTAGCAAGGGGGTGCTAGATAGGTCTTGCTTGGAGCTTGGATCTAGCTATGGTTGGGTGGTGAATACTTGAGGCCAGCTTGTTATCTATCTTTGTGTTTAAAGAGTAGGGACACAAGTGGAAGAGAGATCCTTGGAGGCTTGTAGATCCTTGCTTGCAAGTGGAGGCATCCTAGCTTGGAGTTGGGGAGCATCTTGAAGCTTGCATGTTGCTTGGAGGACATTTGGAGGCTCTACCTTGGATTTGGGGGTCTTCCTCACCTCTACTTGTAAAAGTGGTATCAGAGCTAGACAAAGGATGGTAACCTTTCTAACCTTCTTCAAGTTCTATTAAGATCACTAACTAAATTTTTTTTGGAAAGATTATAGGCTTTTCTAGTTGTAGGAAGCTTGTACTTGAAGTACCCAATGAATCTAGTTCTCTTTGGAAGAGAGTAGTGATGCTTATAGAATTGATTAGGGCTGATTTTTTATTATGTTAGAGAAGTTTTAAAGTAGCAAGGGAATAGTAGTGTAACTTTGTGCATAAAACAAGTTTTGAAATTCTATTTTTTGTCATTTTGAAGTTCTAATTTTCAGACCTGTAAATCTGAAAATCAGATCTAAAAATTGAAGTTTTTATAAAGCTTCATTAGTTATCCATTTCTAGACACTAATTTCTTGGTTTTGGAAATCTAGAATAGTAAGAAATGTGAAAACTTTGGTTGCTTTTGAAATGACAAATGGAATTGGAATTGGAATGGGAACTTTATGTAAACATTAGCTTGAAATAGTTAATTGAAGTTTAAATAAAGATTTGGTTTTCATTTTTGCTTTTGATTAAGGCAAATGTAGCTTGTTGTTGTTTTCCTCTTAAGCTTGGATGAAGCTTGCAAATAGTAGGCTTGGATTGAGCTTACAAACAATAAGATTGAATGAAGAGAAGTAAATGCTTTTTATTTGCATTGGATGTAACAATAGAAGCATTTCTATTATTCTAATTTGAGCACTTGTTGTTGTATTTGCATAATAGGAAAACACACAAGGAACCCCAATGGATCAAACCAATGAAAACCCAACATTTGATCTATCAAACTCATCCAATGTGGCACAAGCTCTTGAACTTTTATACCAACAAATTCAAGCCACTAATAAGCAGCTTCTTGAAACTAATCAAAGAAACCAAGACTTAGAGTCTAGGTTAGCCAATCAGAAGAAGCATGTAGTTCCACCTCCCGTAAAGGTGTTTGAGGGGGAGAAGAAGGATAGGAACTTACAAGTGGTAAGTTCTTGGCTAAATGTTTGGAACAAATACTTTGCCATGAACCAATTCCCTAAATCTGAACCTTGAAGGAAGAGTCTTAGTTTGGTGGGATGACTTAGTTGCAAAGGGCAATCAACCTTGTACATGGGATGATTTTTGCAAGCTTTTTAGGGATTATGTTCTACCACTTTTAGATGACTATGAACACTTTCAAAAGTTGAGCCATTTATCAATGAATTAAGGTTTGGAACAATTTATTCAAGATTTTCATGAGTACTTGAATCCACTTTATAGTGACATTCCGCCTAAGGTACAAATGTTAATGTTTATTGATGGGTTACCAAAAGATTATCAAGTGGATGTTCGTAGGAACCATCCAAAAACCCTAGAAGATGCTATTAGGGCTGCAAAATACTTTGATGACGCACCTAAGCCACCTAGGGGTCAACAACCTAATGAGCAGAAAGAAAGATTTTCAATTTAAGAGGGGGGATAGGGAAGCTGTTAGTGAAACACATCCCAATTTCAATTAAGAAAACCAAGAAAAACTTTAAAAACCATCAAGGTGGCATTGATAAAGCTGAAGTTCATAAGAAGAACCTGTGCTTCAAGTGCAATGGCGAGGGTCACCGTGCACGAGATTGCGTCAAATAACCAGCTTCTACCTCAGGCAATCTATCTCGAATTAATGAGATGGATGTATTTTGTCCTTAGTTCTTTAGTCTTTGGACCTAATGATCTTAAGTGCATTAAAAGTAAAGAAATTGAACAAGGTAACCGTTAAGAATAGATATCCACTGCCGCAGATGGATGGCCTAACAGATTATCTTGGTGGTGCTGGGTACTTTACCAAGATAGATATAAGGTCGGGATTCCATCAGATACGCATTAAGGCAGAAGATATACCAAAAATTGGGTTTTGAACTCGCTTTGGTCACTACAAATTTTTGGTGTTGCCTTTTGGTTTGACCAATGCACCGGCCTCTTGCCAATAGATGATGAACAATTTGTTCAGGCCATATTTGGAAAGATTAGTAGTGGTATTCTTAGATGATATCCTAGTGTTCAGTAAGACTTTGGCAGAACATAAAGAGCATCTTAGGATTGTCTGGGACATCCTAAGAAGGGAAAAGCTCTTTGGGAAAGAGTCTATGTATGGCTTTTTTTGCGAAGGAATTGTCCTACTTGGGGCATAAGATTTTCGAACGGGGAGTGGAGATCCAGGCCGATCGTATCCAGAGGGTTATTGATTGGCCTATTTTTACCACAGTTCAAGAAATCAAGTCTTTCTTGGGGTTTGTAAGATTTTTCCGTCAGCATATTCCCCAATTTGCTCGATTGGCATTTCCACTTACCCAGGCCTTGAAAGGCTATAAGAAGCTAAGCCGGAGGGCTAAGAGTCCACTAGTGGTGTGGACAAAGAATATGAATAATTGTTTTGAGTTGCTTAAGAAAAGTGTCACTTCGGCACCAATACTAATCATTGGCGATCCTAATAAGACTTTTGTGGTTAGGACCGATGCCAGTGATTATGCTATTGGAGCTGTTTTGATGCAGGATGGACATCTGTGGCTTATGAAAGCAAGAAACTCAATCCTGTTCAGTCTAGGTATTGTACCTATGAGAAGAAACTGTTTGCAATTGTTCATTTCTTGAAAATTTGACGACATTATTTGTATGGAGCCAGATTTGAAGTTTTGGCGGATCATCAGACTCTTCGATATTTCTGTGATGCTACAGATTTAAAGGGGAGGCAAGCTAGATGGGCTGAGCTAATGCAAATCTTTGACTTTTCTATACGTTATTGTAAAGGAAGTCAAAATACTCTAGCGGATGCTTTGAGTCAATTACCGGTTATTAATCAGTTATGCTTTACTGTTATAGAACCGGGGTTGTTTCAGTCTCTTCAAGGACTATATGAGTCCGATCCCTTTTTTTGAAAAGTATTGGCAACAAGTACTTTCAGGGGTCGATTCAGGTTTCCTCGAATCAGGGAAAGACTGAAACGGATTTCCTAATTCGAAACAGGATTTTGTTTCGTAAAGGATAGATTTTGTGTACCAGAGAATGACACTCTAAGGGCCCAAATCTTGCATGAGTGTCATGATAGTCCATGCGCAGGACATCCGAGTATACAAAGAACACTTGACTTAGTTCGGAGGCAATTTTGGTGGCCTAAGATTAAAAGTCAGGTAGAGGCCTATGTACTGAAATGTACTAAGTGCCAGTTAAATAAAGCGAGAGGCTAAAAGGTAGTGGCATGTTACATCCTTTAGATATTTTTACTGGAAAGTGGAAAAATATATCTATGGATTTTGTGGCCAAGCTTCCACATACAGGGATCAGTTTGGGTCATTGTTGACAGACTTACGAAGTTTTGCTCAATTTATCCCAACGAAAACTACTGTTAAAGCTTTAGAATTAGCTCAACTGTTCGTTGAGAAGCTTTTTCGACTGTACGGGCTGCCTTGCAATATTGTCAGTGACCGTGATCCAAAATTCACTGAGAATTTTTGGCAAGCAGGATTTGAAAAGTTGGAAACAACTTTAAGTATGAGTTCTACAGATCATCCGGAATCAGACGGTCAAAAGGAAAGGACCAATCAGACGATGGAGGATATGCTTTGAGCATATGTGGGCCATCGACAATCCGATTGGGAACAATACCTTCCACTGGTGGAATTTGCATATAACAGTGCAAAACATTCAATGACCGGATTCAGCCCTTTCATGCTTATGTATGGTTTTCAACCTCGATCACCAATTAGTGTTGGCATGAAAAACCTATGGGTGCAAGCCGCAGCTGATTTCCTTGCGGATATGCAAGAAATGTTACAGCTGGCTAAAGATAGCATAAGTAGTGCCTAAGACAGGGCAAGGCACTATGCTGATCTATTTTGGAAGCACAAGGTATTCATGGTCAACGACTGGGTGTTTTTTAGGGTCCCTAATCACTCTAGGGGCTGGAAAAATGGTAAGCGTGCAAAGTTGGCGCCTAGGTATTGCGGTCCTTTTAAGGTTATCCAAGTGATAAACAAGGTCGCATACAAACTAGACCTTACAGCTAACGTTGAAATTCATCATGTTTTCCACGTTAGTAAGATGAAACCCTCGTTGGGTTTTGGGGAGACCCTGGTCCCTATGGAAGATCTAGTGGAACTTCTTCGTGATGAGTCCGTGAGTGGACCACCTGAACCCGAGGCGATTGTTAATAGCCGGCAGAGGACCTCTACGGAGTAGAGTGCTTTGGAAATTTTTAGTCAGGTGGGGGGGCAAATCAGAAGAGGAGGATACTTGGGAAAAGGAGGCTGATCTCCAGAAGAATTTTCCAAAATGTTACATACCTATGTAACTAGCAGTCCTTCAGACCCCTAATAGTCCATTTAGTGTTGGCTCAATTGGGGTTGGCTCAACTGGTTAGCTTGGCATCCAAAGTTTCTTTGGTCCCAGGTTCGAACCTCCCCTTGGAAACCAAGAAGCATTTAGTGTTGGGGGCTAAATGGCAAGGTACCCTTATGATTAAGGGTATGTGCCCTTGGATAAGGGCAGACAAGTGACTATACCTTAGTTGGAGGTATGGAGTCACATGACCCTTGGATAAGGGGTACCCTTAGTATTAAGCGTAGGTGTCTATTAAGGTACTAGTGTCCTTGCTTAAGGATAGGTAGGTGTCTATGCCTTGGATGGATGTATGGAACCTAGGGAGGTGTTAGAAAGTCATTGGATGACTATTTTTCTAAAACCTTGGGCCTCAACCTTGAACCATATCACTTAATTGGTCTAGGACCAGAGTATATATGCACAACTTGGGCAATGAGACCTAGTAGGAGAGCATCCTTCTAAAGTGTCCATTGACTTCCCAACTCCCACAAGAAAGAGTCATAGGTTATGGAAGGAGTCTCTTGACCTTCCATAAGCCTATGGAGGCTCTTGGAGATTCTTTAACTCCCCTAAGCTTCTCTCTCTCTCATTGGATGAACATGGAACTCCATATTGGATTGGAGGGGTCCATGGGCCATCTATATGAGGGTAGTAGGGCGCCCATTAGGAGTGGGAGATCTCTCTTGTTTGCTTTGCTTATGCTCTAGTGTTGCTACTAGTGTGTAGAGTGCTTTCTTGTGGTAGTATGCTTGAGGTTTGGATCTTGCTTATGGTATGGGACATAAGTAGGGTTTGGATCTTGAGAATGCTATGGAGTGTTGTGGTATGCTTGTGATTTGTTTATGGTTAGCAAGGGGGTGCTAGATAGGTCTTGCCTGGAGCTTGGATCTAGCTATGGTTGGGTGGTGAATACTTGAGGCCAACTTGTTATCTATCTTTGTGTTTAAAGAGTAGGGACACAGGTGGAGGAGAGATCCTTGGAGGCTTGCAGATCCTTACTTGTAGGTGGAGGCATCCTAGCTTGGAGTTGGGGAGCATCTTGAAGCTTGCAGATTGCTTGGAGGACATTTGGAGGCTCTACCTTGGATTTGGAGGTCTTCCTCACCTCTACTTGTAAAAGTAACATTTCTTGATTTTAGTTCACTTGTCGATTTGTTTTGTAGGGTGTTAGTTATGTTTTTCTTATTATTGGATCAAGATAATAGTTTGGATGTGCCCAATTATGTTGATTGGTTATTAGAAATTTCTAGTGATTCAAATGTTGAAATTAGTGTTTTATCTTTAGGGAAGGTTGTTGGAGATTTAGAGATAAGAATGTAGTTTGTTCTTCCAATGATGCTCATGCTATTCCTGATTTGTTAAATGATGCAAGCAGTTCTGTTTGAGTGTGCAACAAAGTTGACAAATGATGAAGAGTATTGGCTATCTCTAGAGGGCCATAATAATTTGTATGGTATGTTGTTTAAGTATGGCATGAGAAGCAATATCACTTGAATGTTTCATCAATTGTTACAAATGTTGGTCATCGGTTTGAAAATTACAAAACTGCTCCAGTACATTACATGTTCAAGGTACAGATGTGGGAATTGAATTCAGAAACAAACTTTTATAGTGATTTTGGTAGGTTACTTTGAAACAACTGCAAAACGTATTTTTGTAAACGTTAGTGGCACTTTTAATTTGACATTATTGTAACTCATATAAAGAATAATTGTGTAATTTGAGATGATTGTGCGAACCAATATACCTCGTTGTGTTGTATGTATTCCTTCAAATAAATTTTCATCAATGTTCAACAATTGCTACATTCTAACTTTCTACATAGCCTAGTTTATATACTGATTATTTTTTAAACAACTAAAGATTTAAAAACTTCAACTTTCAAGATTGTGTCGTGTCTCATTCATAAAATCTACAAAATTGCTCCATTAGAGTTAATATTCAAGGTAGAGATGTGGGTGTTGGATTTTTGAAGAAAATATCAGAGTGATTTTGGGGAGTGTGGAGAGTTTCTTTTAGTGTGGAGAGGTTCATTTAGTGTTGTTACAAGTAGTATTGTTGTGGTAGGTTATTTTGAAACAATTGTAAAAGTTAATTTTTTTGTAAAGATCTATAGATTCCCATAAATTTTTCCTCTATGAGAATCTGTCCTATAAGGCAAAGATTCCAATACAAGGGCCGACTTCCATAAAGAAAAATTATGAGCATAATTCTTGCCTGTACGTATGGGCCGGGAAATTATGTTAAAAAAAAAAAAACTCAGGTCTGGTATTTACATATTATGGAAGGAGGCAGACATATGACATTATCATGATAAGGAGTCATAGGTGAGGCTCGGAGGGACCGAGTCTATGATTTCTTACCGAATAAAATGTCATATGCCCAACTACTACACATGTTCGGCTATTTCCATGTGTAGAATAATGAGCACATTGGCGTTCCCCCCCCCCCCCCCCCCCCGATGGCCATTATGGAACAGAATCTTCATTTGGGCCAACTATGATCCCTTACTAGGTTGCATAACGAGCATATTGGCTTTTTTTTTCCCTCCTAACAACCATTATGAAACATAATCGTCATCTAAAAACCAAAATCCGTCTCTCAAAAATAGAATCATCTTATTTTTTCATCTCAGTCCTCCGCACATTTTACTTTTCAAGAAATCTAAAAAATGGGCAAAAAAAGTCACATGCGCTCCTTACGTATAGCAGAAGGCCCCCATCCCAAGGCCTTCCACCACGGCGACAACCTTAAGTCAACTTATCAAAAAATCACGTAAACAATTTTTTTTTATAAAATTCAACTCCGGGAATCCATGCTTATGATTATTATTAATAAGCCCACTTTACACCTTTGTAAGATTCATTGAATGATGTCTATAATTTGTGCCATTTCAGCCTTTCTTCCTCTTCTACGTTTTACTAGTAGCATATAGTATCTAGGGTTGATCGATAGTATTTCTAGGGTTCTTCCTCTTCTACGTTTTACTAGTAGCATATAGGATCTAGGATTGATCCATAGTATTTCTAGGGTTCTTCCTCTTCTACGTTTTAGTAGTAGCATATAGTATCCAGGGCTGATCGATAGTATTTCTAGGGTTCTTCCTATTCTACTTTTTACTAGTAGCATATAGTATCTAGGATTGATCCATAGTATTTCTAGGGTTGATCTATAGTATTATCTAGGGTTGATCGATAGTATATCTAGGTATTTCTATGTAGAACCGATCTAGGGTTGATCGATAGTATGGATAGCATGGAATGCAGCGCTGTTTCATCGACAAAGCTCGCTTCCAGAGAGATCAGATCGATCAGATCAGACCTGCTTGGCCTCTGATTCTTCTGATTGTTCGCTCGTCAGCTCCAAAAATGGCCTCAAAATGCTATCTGATCGTCTTGGCGCTCTAAGTTTTGTATGAAACGGTTGCAGTGGAACTACATATTTTCTTGATCATCAGAAGGATCGTCTTGGCGCTCTAGTATTTTGTGAAATTGTTCCAGTGGAGCTACATATTTTCCTGATCATCAGAATGATTGTTATTATGAAGTGACTGCAAGGATCTAGGGTAAAGTGCCGCAATCGGTTTTTCAGCTCATCTTTCTAAATCTTCCAGTGTAATTCATCCCTTTGGATATTTCATGCGAGGGAAAAACCACTAGTGAGTAATTGCTAGCCATGAGAAGATTGTTTTGCGCTGCTGTTTTGGTTGCCGTCTTGTATTCTATTAAGGTTGGATCCATTGAGCTAAGGGGGTTAGATGCAAGATTCGATCAGTGTCAGCATGCGACAAGTAAAGATTGCCAGGACGCAGTGGGAAAGGTTTGTAAGTGGTGCGACCAGCCGGAAAAGTGTTACCCCTCTGATTTTGCAAGGAGTCTTGGCATTCTGTGTAGTGGCCAGCAATTGCGGCATGCGACGGAGGTTAAAGAATGCGAGGATGTTGCGTTTCGGAATCAGTGCCTGTCAATGGATCGATGCCGTTGGTGCAAGAGTGAGGTTTTAGATGATGCTTGTTTCAGTTTGTCTGAAGCTCGTAAACTACCGGTGCAAGTGTTTAGTTGCGCTCAGGCTTCTTAATTCCTCTGAAAGCTTCAGAAACTATTTGTATGCCCTTTTGGCCGGCAGGAAGTTGAGGCAAAACATATCACGGAGAAGAGGTCTGATTTGACAGTTACTTTTTATTTGGATATTTCGGCTCATCGAGTTCTTTGTCGTAGATATTTTCTAAGTAGGCATGAGTCTGGATTAAAGCTAAGGTATAGGAATTTTTAGCTGACAGGAAGGCTCGTCTATTGCTTTCTTTCTTAAGATTAAACGTTGGTAATATGTAGACCAGGCAGAACATTAATCAATGATGAATTACGTTGTTGAGCTGTAATGATATTAATTTGACAAATAGGTCTGCAAAAAGGTTTCACCTTTCAAACATCAGGCGAAACAAAATTACATCAAGTACTTTGTCTTTTGCAGCTCTCTACAGCTGCTGCTTTAATCCATTCATAGTAAAAGCGATGAGCTGAAAAATTGAATGTGCTTTCTAGAATCTCTCTTAGAAAGTTGCGAGGGAGACTAGAGTTTCTTTCTGCTCTCCAGGGTGCTTCGCAGTCCATTAGGGTTAGTTTGAAGAAGAGATTTGAACTTGCAGCTGATATTAGTGATAAAGCAGATCTTGGTAGCACATAAAGCAAGTTTCCATTCTTCTTCATTCAAGTATCGCCTAGCTGCAAAATGCACCTGTAAATTAAAAAAAGTTGCAAATTTGTTTATTGAACATGGAAGAGCAAGATAGTCTCATGAGTTTCTATTATGTTGCAGTGAAATGCTTCATGTTTGAGATCTTTCCTTCTTGCACACGAAATATTTTCCATGCCTTTGATGAGATGCAGCTTTGGTCACAGTATTTGCAGTGATCAGCTTCGAGGTGAAACAAATTTAGCAGCCCTTCCTCTTTACTGATCAGACTCAAGCTCGATTTGAATTCTTGCATCGTCTTAGTGCAGCAAAGAGTTGCCTGCTATTTCAAACAGTCGGTAGGTTTAAGTTTTCCAGAATTTGCTCCACATGAGATTCATTGCTTTTTGGTCAATTATGTGCTTGATGCTGCTCATGAGGTATGAGACAAAGAAGGGAGCATAACTATAGAAATTAAGGCACACATGAAGCTGATTTTTTGGGCAGGATTTGGGCAGAAAGATCAGTGACTCACAGGATACTTTTTTGCCATTAAAAATCCTGAATATCAGGTTGTCCTTTACACAAAGACCAGTGATAGTCAAGGGTGATTATTTTATCAAAAAACATCAGACCTTTCTAGGTACGTGTTATTCAATGTGGAGCTGGTTACCCGACTGCTATTTGCATGAATAGCCCAAATCTGCGTTCATAACTTCTATGTTTCTTCATGTCATAACCGTTGCCATGCACAAACTTATCTTATCAACTGTGTGCCACCCTCATAAGGTGTTGCTAGCCAGAGCTTGTAGGATTACTTTACCTGCAGAAAAACATTGCAGAAGCTAGCAAATACAATAGCTAATCATTACTCATAAGTACTAAATGATGGGAAATCCCATGAACAAGGTTACATGCCGATTCGAATCGGCCGATTCGTCCTGATTCGAACCGGCTAGCTAGGTTCAAATCAGGAAACATTGTTTTTTTGGTCGAGGGGCCAAAAAACGGTTCGAATCGGTTTGAACCGGTTTTCGGTTCGAATCGGCCCCTAACGATTCGAAGGTTTGAACCGCGATAGGTGGTTCGAATCAAGGTTGCATCCCGATTCGAACAGGTCGATTCGAACCGGCCGGTTCGAACTGATTCTTTGAGGTTCGAACCTTTTTTTTTTTCAATTCTTAAAAAAAAAAAGTCAAATATTCACTGATAGTACAGATACTTTAATTTTAATAGCTAAACAATTTCAATCTTCCTCTAAATTTACAGATATTAGAATTCAGGATAATCAGATCTCTTGTGACGGTGTGACCTGTCGTATCAAGATTCAAAACAGAATTTACAGAAATTAGAATGACATTATGACCCAAGTTTAAGAGAACTACAGTAAGTTGAAACTTGAAAGTTCAAAGTTGTAAGTTGTAACTACCATCTTGTAACCATATCCTGGCCCAGTGGCCACTGGCCTCGGCCCCCTACTACTTGGGTACAATGATTTGCTAAGTGCTCACTTGAAAGTTGACATTGGCAACTGCTTGCTAAGGAGACTCAGGACTGTGAGTGACAAGTGTGGAGTAAGTTGTAACGAGTTGGAACTTGCCAGTGGCCACTTGGACGTTGCCGGTTGTAACTCAAGGTTGAGAAATTAGGAGCCTGGAGTATAACTGAAATTTGAGCTCAGAGGCTAGAGCTGAATCCTGATTCCTGATAATAGATTATAGTTATTAGTGACTAGTCACCACTGACTACTTAGTATTTAGTACTAAGTTCTAACTTCTAACTACTAACTAGTGAGTCGTGACCATGGTCCACTTACTAGTCTGATACATACTACAATGATCACTGATCAGTGATATGCATAATGGCAGGCTGCAGTTACGAGCTAGGTACTAGGTAGAGTCTAGAGTCTAGACCCGGGACTGTACTACGTAGTACGTAGGTACTAGGTACAATGTTTGACTCTTGAGAAAGCCAAAAAAAATTAGGTTAGAAACTTAGATGTATCTTACATCTGTCATCATCATTCATCATTCAACATTGAAGTTTTAACATTGAACATTCTATTATCTATATGACATATGTAACTACAGTCTACTAAGTTCTAATTAGTAACTACTAAGTTCTAACTAGTAACTTCTAACATAATACATTAAAATTTAAATACCAAAATCAAAATTGTAAAACTTTAAAGTTTAAACTTTAAACCTTTAAGGCTTTAACCATTAGTAATTAGATAATCAACTAACATTAAACAAACTACATAGTACATACTACAATTAAAACTTAATCTCAGGAATCAAAAACTTGAAACTTGAAACTAGATTCTAGAATCCATAATATATCATGATTCATGAATCATAACATAATAGTAAATACATATGCCAGGTGCCTCATGAGTCCGGTCACCAATGTAATGCGTGATGTGTCTGATGATAAATCATGATGTGTACATCCTACACTGTAAACAGCTCAAGAGTCAATGCTCATCTAGTGACATGAACATCTACAGACTAGTAACTACAATGATTTAATATACAATCATCTGACATCAATGAGCACTGAGCAGGCTGCGGTGAGCACTCTAAGCTCTCCTACGCCTGAGTCTTCTCCCACTCGTTGGTGCTGTGGTGCCTGTTGTGGCCTCTCGAGTGGTAGGCTCAACTGCGAAATCCTCATCAGAGGCAGAGGTATGATGCCCCTCATCCTCATCCCCGCCCTCCTCGGACTCCTCATCCTCGTACTCCTCCTCCTCTGAGGACTCTGACCCTGACGATGCCTCAGACTCAGACTCGTCCTTGGGGCTATGAGCACGGGAGCTGCTACCCTCTCCTGCTGTTGTAAAGCTGACTTGGGTGCACCCAGCGTGCCCTGTAAGACTCAAAGGGGTGACACTCCCTAAGGTCCCAGAGCAAGTTAGAATGTCAAGGACTGAGCCTCCGACCTGTGGTGAGCCAGTCAAGTAGTCACAAAGTCATGAGCTAGCTCTGGAGCTCGAGTCATGGCCTAGTCAGGAAAGCAGGTTGATTCGGCCGCCGAGACGGCTCCCGGGACCCATGTCTGGGAGCCAGACTGATTATGCCAGGCTTGCCAGGCTTAATCAGCAAAATAAAAACTAAGTCCTAAAAAGCGTGCTTTACCAGAAAGCACTATGTTTCAAACCAGAGGGGGTGCGCCGAATCACAGCAGAACTATAAGGGGGAGTCCGGCAGACAGAAACTTGGGCAGCTCAACCAGCGCCAGGAATCCAGTCGCCAGGTCTCAGCTCCCTCTACCAGCACGAGCCAGGCACAATGCCCAGCACGTGTTGGTGGCCCCGAGACCGGTCAGTCTATGTATGAATGTAACCTCTTCCAAATCTAATAAAGTTGATCCTTGGGGATGATTACCATTTCGGTTTCGCCTCCGGGACTGGTCCAAGTGGAAGGACCCTTACTACAACCTTTTTGCGTCGCTGGCGCCTAAGGGTCCCTGTCATCGACATGGGGCTTGCCGCTATGCCAATTGGTCAGTTTGGCGACCACTATGCCTTGGGTTTCATGTGTGGCTTGTCTTTGCCTTTGGTTACCTTTTGGGGACGGATTCTGAGTTGGCTTTCGGGTTGGTTGGGATTCCAGTTTTCTTAAGTCTGAATGGTTAAGCTTGTTACGATTCTGAGTTGGCTTTTACGTAAGTGCATGATGGATGAATGTTAGACTTAAGCGCGTGTTGGGGAAACCGCTCAAGTCCCAGCGCCCTTTGAGGCGCCGGCGCAACATGTGGTATCAGAGCCGACTAGCCGGTCAGCTACGCAAGTCTCACAGGGATGGCCACGTTTTTGGGATTTGTCAGAACAACCGTTGCGCAAGGTGCTGCCCACAGTGTAAGCACGGGTGCGTCCACGGTCGGGGTGGTCGGCAGAACGGGGGACTTGATGAGTCAAAGTGCTGCCCTCGAGGTGTAAGCACGGTCAGTTCTCGCGGTTCGGGCCTGGCGCTGTCTGCACGTAGGACGGATGAGGCAAAGTGCTGCCTAGGTAGGTGAAAGCACGGTCTGTACCTTGTGGGGTGCGGGGCGACATATTCGAACTGTACGGGTTAACCATTGATACAGAGATGCTGCTCGAATTCGGGTGTAAAGCACGGGTGGTTAGCTGCCGGTGCGGGATAGCTGCCGATCGTTTAGCTATAAGGGCTATCGACCAAAAAGTGGTGGGGCGTGACTGAGGCAATGTGCTGCTTAATGGTGAAAGCACGGATGGTTGGATGGATGTTTCCCCGTGGGCTAATTCTGTGATAGATTTGTGTGGGCGCGGCTAGGCAAAGGTCCTACGTTCGGTCTCAAGGGGGGTTTGTGGCTTGAGAAGGATCCTCTGTGTTTGCTTTGGTTGGTATGTTCCGTGTGTCGTGTGCTTGCTTGGACACAAATGACCTGGTTCCTACTTGGCTCTCAGGTGATGTGGGCGTGCTAAGTTTGAGGAAGAGATATTTTCATTGAAGCTGATTTAATAAAGAAGAAAAGAGAGCTGTGGGGCCCGGCTGACAGAAGGGAGAGCTTCAAATATAAAAAGGATTGAGGCGATAATCTGTTGGAAGTACACCTCTGACTATAATGGAGGACCATCTTGAAGAATTACGAGCACTGACGGACGGAGAAGAGATGACTCGAGAATACAGCTCTCGCATGCATCGAGATGGCACCAGGTCCAAGTCGAGAAAGAAAGAGCGTATGCACTCCACAGTGGCGCCCCTCCATGAAGAGATGGGTGGCCCTTCTGAACCTACACCAAGAGATGAACCCTTGCCAGAGGCACAACAGGACCTTTTTGAAGTGAAGATGCGGCAATACTTATCAAGCGCAATGACGGCTATGCTTAGCGAGGTGAAGAAGGATAGAGAAACCGAAAGGAAAGAATGGCAAACATCCTTGCGAGCCATGAATCTTACCCAAATTAACCTTGCTAGAGAAATGAGAGACGGGCTAACACAGCTCGAAGCCAGGTTTGAAGAGTTGGAAGCAACTAGGGAGAATGCAGTGGCGCCTCCTCCACAGATACCAAGAGAACCACGAGCGCGAACCACGGAGGGCCCAAGAAAGACTGCCAAAGTGAAAGCACCACCTACTTTCAAAGGAGAGCGTGACATTCGAGTTGTGGAAGATTGGTTGTTTCACATGGACCATTACTTCCGTCTAATGAGAACTCCTGAGGAAGAAAGAACTGACTTGGCATTAGCATATTTTGAGGGCTACACTACAAATTGGTACCGGATGGCAGGAATGCATTTTCAAACATGGGACGCATTCAAAGCCGCGTTACGAGAGGAGTTCATACCGAAGGATTCACACATGAGATTGAGGACAAAATTATCGGGGCTCAAACAGAAAGGGTCATTGCGAGAGTACCTCAATAGATTCAGACAGAGTGTATGGGTTATTGAAGATATGTCCGAGGCGGACAAAACTCATTACCTATTGTCTGGAATGCAATCCTGGACCCGACGTGCGATAGACAGCTACATGCCCCATGATTTCAATTCAACTATTCGAGCGGCTGAAATGGTTTGTGATTATGAGAGCACATTGGCACCAGCTGCTCCCGCAACCTCAACAAGAGTATTTAGTGGATCCAGACCGAGTCCGAGCTTCTTTTCAAGGGGGGACTCAGCTCCAAATGGCAACCAAGCCTCAAGTAGCGTGAATAAATTCCCAACAAAAACAAGGTTTGGCAACCAAGGCAACAATGGGGGGAACATGTTCCAGAGAAGAAACAATGTTGGACCTTCGACTAGTCACAGCAACAGCTCACCAACAGTGGGCAGTTCCATGCGTTGCTTCAACTGTCATCAGCAAGGTCACTCTTGGAGATCATGTCCCAAACCATTGAATAAGCAAATCATGGCTGCCATTGAAGGATTTGATAGGATGGAGAGAGAGGCATTTGATCAAGAAGATGGTGAACAAGATGATGAAGAGGACCTAGAAACGGATTTGACGGAGTCTGACCTGAATGCCTTGCAACAGATAGGGGCACTTGCGGCTTATCGTGAACATCTTATGGCGACTCCTGCGAGGGGATCCAAGTTATTGTACCTGAAAGGCTGTATTCAAGGCAGGATCATTTACTTCATGGTAGACCTGGGGACGTCACATAACTACTTGTCAGAAAAACTGACAGGAGAATTGGACATCCAATGTGAAGAAAATGTGACTCCTATTTGTGTGGAGACCGCGAAAGGTACAATGACCACTTGTAGATTGGCAACCAACTTACCAATCTCTCTGGGAGCCTGGAAGAATCGACTAACGTTCACAATCTTGAAGATGGATGCCTTCGACGCTATTTTGGGATTAAGTTGGTTTAACGAACATGTGGTGGCCTTCTTGGCAAAAGGGGTTAACCTTGTGTTATTATATAATGGCAGGAGACCTTGTGTCGTCAGAGCTGTGCCAGGGGACCAACTAGAAAAGAACGACACAAATGAACCTGAGCCAACCATTCCTCCCAATCTCATTCACCTATTTAACGAAGGACAACCAACAGTGACAGACCAGCTGACACGGGAACAAATGGAGCCAAAATTGCCTATAGTCTCTACATCAAAGGTGAATTCAAGTGCCGATGCAGAGCTCAAAGAGCTCACCTTGTGTGACCAAGCGAAAACTCACCTTTTTAATGAAAGACATCCAACAGTGACAAACCAGTTGACGCGAGGTCAAATGGAGCCAACATTGCCTGCAGTTTCTACGTCAAAGGTGAATCTAAGTGCCGATGCAGAGCTCAAGGAGCTCAACCTGGACGACCAAACGAAATATCTAGAGTCCTAGGGGACTCATCCAGATGTGCGACGACAACGACATATCTGAGGCTTAAGGGAGCCGTGAGTACCTTTTTCTTTCATGCTAATAAAGTAAGCCGCATTTCTCATTGAGGAGTGAGCTTCAGTTTGATGTCTAAGTGCAGCAGCTTCACACAGGTTTTACGTAAGTGAACTAGATCCACACTTTTCCTGTGCTGGGTGTAAAACACAATATCATTACTCTGCTTTACAGTTGGTTTCCTTTGGCCGGTGAATCAAGCCCGTGCCCTTGTATATGTGACTAAAGTCTGGCCGGTGAATTAAGCCCGTGCCATGAGTCTTAGGTTCTAGTTTGGCCCTGATGAGGACATCAGCTTTCTCAAACGAGGGGAGGATGTTGTAAAGCTGACTTGGGTGCACCCAACGTGCCCTGTAAGACTCAAAGGGGTGACACTCCCTAAGGTCCCAGAGCAAGTTAGAATGTCAAGGACTGAGCCTCCGACCTGTGGTGAGCCAGTCAAGTAGTCACAAAGTCATGAGCTAGCTCTGGAGCTCGAGTCATGGCCTAGTCAGGAAAGCAGGTTGATTCGGCCGCCGGGACGGCTCCCGGGACCCATGTCCGGGAGCCAGACTGATTATGCCAGGCTTGCCAGGCTTAATCAGCAAAATAAAAACTAAGTCCTAAAAAGCGTGCTTTACCAGAAAGCACTATGTTTCAAACCAGAGGGGGTGCGCCGAATCACAGCAGAACTATAAGGGGGAGTCCGGCAGACAGAAACTTGGGCAGCTCAACCAGCGCCAGGAATCCAGTCGCCAGGTCTCAGCTCCCTCTACCAGCACGAGCCAGGCACAATGCCCAGCACGTGTTGGTGGCCCCGAGACCGGTCAGTCTATGTATGAATGTAACCTCTTCCAAATCTAATAAAGTTGATCCTTGGGGATGATTACCATTTCGGTTTCGCCTCCGGGACTGGTCCAAGTGGAAGGACCCTTACTACAACCTTTTTGCGTCGCTGGCGCCTAAGGGTCCCTGTCATCGACATGGGGCTTGCCGCTATGCCAATTGGTCAGTTTGGCGACCACTATGCCTTGGGTTTCATGTGTGGCTTGTCTTTGCCTTTGGTTACCTTTTGGGGACGGATTCTGAGTTGGCTTTCGGGTTGGTTGGGATTCCAGTTTTCTTAAGTCTGAATGGTTAAGCTTGTTACGATTCTGAGTTGGCTTTTACGTAAGTGCATGATGGATGAATGTTAGACTTAAGCGCGTGTTGGGGAAACCGCTCAAGTCCCAGCGCCCTTTGAGGCGCCGGCGCAACACCTGCCCTCCTCCTACGCTCTGCTCGAGTGACAGGCCCTGCGCAGTGTACACAAAGGAGGACAAACGTGTTATTCCCTGCAAATTAGTAAATTACGATAATTAGTAACTTCAAACTTCGAAAATTTAATTCAGGACCTTAGACAATCCTACTTTTCTCACCTACACTCTGCATGGCCACCTCATGGAGGAATGCGTACACGTCCTCCTCTGATTGGTCTCTTGGTGGCAACTCTGGAACCTTTGCCACAACGATCAGATCGGGATTAACCTACGGTCACAATGCACATTGAAATCAAGACAAAATTTGGAGGGTCAAGTCCCGACAAAAGTTAAAATTTAGCTACAGTCTAGTTTCTACTATGTAGTATGTAATATGATCTATTTAGTAATTACTAACTGCCAACTGGGTCCTGCCACCTGGGATGATGGATCACATTTTAGAATTTAGAAATGATAATTTATGGCTTACAAGTTACCTGGATAGGCTCTGCGGTGGTCTGGAGTCTACCCAAAAGTCTCAAGTTGGCGTGTACGTACACCAATCTCTCCAACTGCGCTGATGATAGTCGATTCCTCTTCTTTGTGTGAATCATGGAATGGACACTCCAGTTCCTCTCACAAGCGACTGCAGTGCAGTTCTGTGAGAGAATCTTGATGGCAAGGCGACGCAATTTGG
This sequence comes from Diphasiastrum complanatum, assembly GCA_029204225.1. Classification (NCBI taxonomy): domain Eukaryota; kingdom Viridiplantae; phylum Streptophyta; class Lycopodiopsida; order Lycopodiales; family Lycopodiaceae; genus Diphasiastrum; species Diphasiastrum complanatum. The sequence goes on along the minus strand of CM055100.1, from coordinate 13,701,911 downwards.
GGACATCAACCCCAAACTTCGATTACTATGACACGGGACGTAGTTGGCCTGAATCACAGTTCAAGGGGCAGTTAGTAAAATGTGAAGTAACAAGTTTAAACTGTAATGGACCATGCCACATGGTTAGTTTTTAACCCTCTCTCAAAAGCGCCGGGCCAGTGGCGAACTCCAAGGTCTCCTGCCTGAAAATCTGAAGCTCATCCAGCAGGTTATCTTGCTTGCGTACATCAGGATAAACTCGGGAGATATAGGCATTCCAGCCATCCCTGAGCTCCCTATCTGTGAACTGCTCCTCATTCCTTCAAAGTGGATGGAGTATGTGGGCCCTGGCATGCAGGGGCCTATGAAACCACTCCCACCTACTCTGCCAAAGGAGCCGGACCTCCGCAAGCCTGCAAGAATCAAGATTGAAGAGTCAAGACACAGTAATAATTATACAATATAGTACAATATACATGATAGTACATACTGCATACTACTGTCTACATACTACATTTGAAATTTGAATCTTGATATACCTCTCTGGGCTAATGGTCGTGCAAAGCCTCAATTGCTTGCCCAGCCTGTCCATGAACTCGTACAAGAGGCCCAATGTGCAGCCCTCTCGATCTGTAAGGCGCAGGACAGTGTAGATGGGTTGTAGGCCCACCACAATGGATTGAGCTTCATCCCAAAATGGTGAATACATAATGGTCTGCTCGAATCTCTTACTCTTGGGCTCCTGTGACGGCCCCCAGTGCGTCCAGTCAACGACAACAACCATCTGCCTCAAGCCCTAATGAACTTTCAGCAGTCGTTCCAGGACCAGGAACATAAATGCAAACCTGCATAGGGCACATTGCACAAGTGAGAAAGTCTAAGTTCTAACTTCTGACAAGAGTCGAGAGTCAAGAGTCAAGACAATACATGGCACATGCATCATTGCATGAAATATTTACCACTACTAACTAAATAGTAAATACTTACCAACAGTCTACAGAAGCGCATTCAAGAATAAAATTTGAGTTGCAACTTGCATACCTGGTGGGGGCAGGTCTCAAGACATCCAAGGTGGACTGTCTCCTGAACATGGCTAGGACCCTAGGCTTCTTGGTGACAAATCTCACTAAGAACCGTGCAGTACGCACCACCTCCGAAATCCATGGAATCTTGGCAATGTCGAAGATTCTGCACCAGAAGGCAGGTTAGGCCGGGTACTAGGCCCTGCCTCATCTGCAGCTCTGTCCTCTGGGCCATGGGAAGCGAGGGGTGAGCGGATGGCAACTAAGGGGTGTGATTACAATACAATTTAGAAATTAGATGATCAATGAAATTGAAACTTCAAACTTGATGTATCATGTGAGTTAAAACGTAAAACTTGATCAATGTTTGAACTTTGAAGTGTAAGAGTCTTAGAGTTGAGTGTTTACCTCTCGATCTAGGCCCCATCCTCGAAGGGCCAACCTCCTCCGATGCGACAAGAGTGAGTAGCGTGTCGGGAGCATGCATGCAAGGGGCAATCTCGTACCCCCTTATACGTAACAAATGTGCCTTGATGCGTGTGGGCCTTCCAATGTAAGATTGGTGACAGTATCTGCAAGTCCATCTCTTCGTGCCCGATGTGCCATAGGCCGCAGCGTTGGTGACGTGATCCCACAAGGGATCCCTATCCCTCGGTATGGTGGCCCGTCTCTCTCTCTCTCTCTCTCTCTCTCTCTCTCTCTCTCTCTCTCTCTCTCTCTCTCTCTCTCAGATCTCTCTAAGTTCTAAGTTCTAACTAGACTCTAGTAACTACTAACTCAGACTAACTCCTAACTTCTAAGTTCTAACTTCTAACTTCTAACTTCTAACTAAGTAGCTACCCAGGTCCCACACCCCTCTCACAATGCCCACTGCCCAGGCCCCACATTGAACTCCATCAAGATCCAACACACACAGTGCACACAATGTCACACACACACAAAATATCACACACAGTGCTGAGTGCACACAAATTGACACACACAAACACACACACACACAATCTCAGTGCTCAAGCCTCACACAAACTCACAGTGCAATGTGCACACATCTCAAAACTCACACACACACACACACACACAATGCACACATGTCACACACACACACACAATCACTGATTCACTCACACACACTGTACACATCAAAAGACACACACACACACACACACACAATATCACACAATCACTCACACACACACGCACACAATATCACACCATTCTCTCTCTCTCTCTCTCTCTCTCTCTCTCTCTCTCTCTCTCTCTCTCTCTCTCTCTCTCTCTCTCTCTCTCACACACACACACACACACACACACACACACACACAACAGTGAGCACACACACACACACACACAATCTGAATGGCAAATGCACACACAGTGGTGCGAACACAATCCTGAGGGCCGATGGAAATCGTTTTAGGGCCAGACAGTTTGAATGGTACAAACGGTTTGAACCGGGTCCGAACGATTCGATGGTTCGAACCGTGAAAGGCAGTTCGAACCGGGGGTCGATGCAACTCATGAACATACAAAAAGATTAAAATGTATAGAATGATATCGGCGAATGACAAAAATGAATGAAGCTAATCAAAAGCTTAATAAAAAAAATAGTAAACTAATTACTCAAAACCAACTGTTTGATGTAAATCACTAACTAAAATAGTTTCACTAATAGATAATGCAGGAAGCTTTGAAGCAGCTAGTCCTACAAATTGAGCTCGTCGAAGGATTGAAAGTGCATGTGAATGTTGTAATGCAATAGAAATGCACTGACAGTAGAAACAAACAATGACGAATGGTAAGAAAATTAAAGTGTCTAGAATGATACTGGCAAACGACAAAAATGAATGAAGGTAATCAAAAGCTTAATAAAACTTAAAATAGTAAGTTAATTACTCAAAACCAACTGCTTGATATAAATCACTAACTAAAATAGTGTCACTAATAGGTAATGCACAAAGCTCTGAAGCAACTACTCTTGCAAATTGAGCTCGTCGAAGAATTGAAAGCAAAAGAAACACTGACGATGGTAACATAATGCTTTGTCCTTGGCGTTTCATCGCAAGCTTCGCACATAAACACAAAAAATCACAAAAAATTTTATGAAGACATCCATATGTTTCCAAGGCAAAGCGGATAAAATCTTCAACGTATGTACGATCATTATAATCTCGCTCCTTTTCTTGAGCTACGTGAGATGCAGCGGCCCCTTGCGTGGTGGAAGAACGACGAAGGAGGTCCTGATGAGAGACATTATCGTCTCAATTCAAAGTACTCTCTCGTGGTTAAAGACGAGCTCAACAAGCATCTTAAGGCAGATATTATCTATCCCGTCTTAAGCAGCGAATGGATTTCTCCCATTGTTATTGTTCCAAAGAAGAAGACTGGCAAAATATGAATATGCCAGGATTTTCGAAAGCTCAATGCTGCCACAAGGAAGGATCATCATCCTTTACCCTTCACTGATTCTATCTTAGATCAGGTTGCTGGTCAAGAGCATTATAGTTTCCATGATGGTTTCTCTGGCTATAATCAGGTTGGAGTAAGAAAGGAGGATTGTTCAAAGACCACGTTCACTATAGATTGGGGCACTTATGCTTACAACAAAATGCCCTTTGGTCTTCGCAACGCACCAGTGACTTTTCAGCGAATTATGATGTTAATTTTCCTAGAGTGGGAATTTTCTCATGCGAGAGAACAAGGTCAACTCGACATCGAGAAGATTACGAAGAAGGCCCTGGTGAAATGTGTCTGTTTTTGAACAACATGAAAACCACTATCATGAGCAATAGCAGCAAGAACATCACGAATGGAATCATGCACAACAATACGTTCTCCACCTGAGGGGCACCGCATAAGATGAGTACCCAAGGAATCCAACACACACCCACATAAACACTTAGAGAGACCAAATAACATTGGATGTGGAAGTCTCAATTTGGTTCAAAGGGCAATTATAAACAAATCATTGTTGAGCCACAAGAGTGGATGAACTGGACGTGCAACCAACCAAGCCTCTGCACCTGGAGCAGCACATGAAAGAAGACGAGCTCGAACTGCATCTGAAGGTGAATCATTGATAACTTGACTGAAGGAATAAGAGTGAAGATGCTCCATGATAGTCTTCTGAAAAATCAGTCACTGATTTGTCACCAAAGATTCAAAGGGGGACACAAAAGGCTGTACAAGCAATGGAAGTAACCTCAAGTAGTGCGAAGAACGTGTCGAAAAGCAAAATTGCCGGTCTCTACATGAGCCACCGAATAAAGAAGAAGAGACTGGTTACCCTACTGAAACCTGGAAACTAGTGCAAAGGCAACAAGAGCCCAACTTCCGAGAAAAGCAGCTGGTGCAAGGCAAGCGGTAGACACTAGGCCACTAGGCCAACAGCACCTGAGGAGGATGGAAGAGAAATTTGCGAAACCTAGCCTTCAGAAGTGTCAAAGGTTCCTGACCCCAAAAGACGTTCAAATACGCCAGATGAAGTATCATCAAAATCCCAAAGTAATAATATTATGTCAGATGAAGGAGAAACACAACGTAGAAGATAGCCAGGACGTTGAGCAAAGCATTGAGTGAGAATTTTGACTGCAACCTGAGATTTTTCAAACTTTGGCAACATATCAGAATGACGAGCAAATCCATCCATAGCTTTCTGCATAAATGAAGTGACATATCCAGAAGAACCGATGGGAACACCCAGTGCTTTAATACCAAGTTGAGTAATGAAACTTACAAGTAAGGAGATATTTGCTGGAAGGCCATTTGGGCACCAAGCAATGCACTTAGACCTGTTCACTATAAGTCCAATAGAAAAAGTTGAGTTGAGAAATGCAAAAAAAAAGGGATGACTTTACTAGCAGGCCCCACAATATGTGTATCATCCGCAATAGAGGAGAATAAATAGGAGGAAAAAGCTGTAGCATTAGCATGCGATGCACGATAATTTTAAAAAAAAAAAGAGGACCACCTAAGGGATCCCTCTGGTGAGTTCCCTCAGCAGAAGAAATGAAGATAACATCACCAGTATGAGAAGCATGACTAAAGTATAAATGAGAACTTTTAGAATAGAAGCAACGCACAAAAAGAATGAGCATGACAAGTGTATAATGAGCACCACAAAGTTCTTGAAAGATAGCCGCTCGAGAAACAGAGTTGAAAGCATTAGCAACATCAACTCGTAAAATTACTCGTTTGAATAGCACACAAAGCATGAACGACCGTCTCACAACCACCAAGAGTAGCACACCCAAATTGAAACAAAAAAAGATGAGCATGAAATGCTTTCTGAAACTGGAAACAAAGTGTCCTTGCCATGATAAATAATGCTACGAATCCTGATATGACAATCAGCCTGTTATCAAGCTAAACGTTGGAGGTCGTAATGCCATGAAGATGCCACACATTGACTCTAAATTTCACCGTAGATGTTATGTGAATCATGCATGTTCAAACCTTCGATATGATTATGGTCATCAAAGGTTAGCACAATTTTGCTAAAAACAATGACTTCATTGACACTTGATGGAAGTTTTTTCGCTTATGAAAACAAACCATCTATACCTATAGATCTAACGCACCGACAAGGAATGAACTATTCATGGATTATACTAAACCAATTTTTGGTTTTAATCAAAGAAAAGTGTATCTTTAAAGGAAGGAGAATATTTTTCTCTAACAATGTATTTATTTTTTGGAATGAATGGAACGTGTCAAAAGTTGAGTACAAAACTTTTGATATTGTGTTGAAGTAAATTGAATATTGAATATTGTGGACGGATGCTTTTTAAACTTATTATTCTTTGAAAACCCTCTAGTTTAGACGTGGTAACCCATAACAACACCTTATTATAAATTAGAGATGTACTTTTAAAGGAGTTGTTGCCTTATGGACGTTCTCTTGAAATCCATGTAGATAATAAGATCCAACTCTTATTTGGTTGTAAGCTTATTTTCCATTAACCATACCTAGTTGGATAGAAAGAACAGATGCGTTAGCTTAATAAATAGAAGAATACCTTAGAATGGGATACAACAAGATCAATGAATCCCCAAGGATGTGTATATTCTTGTAATGAATAAGAAGGCGGAGAGTATGCGCATGTGCATGGGTTAAAGGGATTGATCATGATGAATAAAACCAAGTATCCTTTGCCTACAATGGATGATTCAATGGATCATCTTGGTAGAGCTATATACTTCTCTATGATTGATTATGGGGTAGCTTAACATCATAACATTATTTGTGTTGAAGACTTTCCAAAGATGAAGTATTG
>CM055100.1:13565351-13685637 GCA_029204225.1 Diphasiastrum complanatum | reverse complement strand
TTCTGGCCAACAAGTTAGGCCATTGTAAATGGCTAGCTCATGAGCCTCTCCAAATTGCAATAAATGCTCATCGTAAGGGGTAGTAGGTCCCAAGCTGTCCTCTGAAATCCTGGTAACTCCCATGTCATCGAGTGAGGCAACCTTGGACTGCAATAACTTCTTCTCGTTGAGCAAAGAAGTAACTGTTCCTTTCAGCTGTGAAATTTCATGCCGCAAAAACTGGAAATCTGCCTTGAATTGATCAATCTGCCAAGATGAAAAAAGGTCAGTTGATTTAGAAGGCGCATACGGAATATTGGCTGTAGACTATGGTGCCGGGAAGGAGGAAGAGTGAGCAATGGTCGGTGTGGGAAGAATAGGGTTAGAAGACGGAAGAGGAGCCGAATCAGGGGAGTAGCCATCAGAGAGGGGGGTGGGAGTTGTAGCAGGAGAGAGATGGGTCATCGAGGGGGTGAGGTGAAGTGGCAGCCAGGGGGGGGGTGGAATGACTGTGAGAGCAGGTGAGGTGATCAAGCGAGGGGGTGAGGTGAGGGGGGCAGCGAGAGGGGGGGTTGGAGTGGCAGCGAGAGGGGGTTGAGGAGGGTGCGTGGGTGGCAGCTATAGGAGAGGGATCAGTGAGGGGGAGATCAGGGAGGTCAACGAGGGGGGGGGGGATGGAGCAGCGATGGGGGAAGGAGAGGCGCAGCGAGGGGGCAAGGAGAAGGGGCAGCGAGGGGGGGAGGTGATGGTGAGCGAGGGAGGTGAGTGAGGAGGTGGCAGGGGACCTTGAGGACCTACGAGCAGGGGCGCGAGGAGGAGGAGGGGCCATGATGTTGAGAGAGGGCGGACCAGGGCAGGCAGGGCCTAGGACAGGGCAGCAGCCATCGCTGGAGGAGCTGGAGGAGCAGCCATCGCTAGAGAGAGAGAATTAGAGAGAGAGAGAGAGAGAGAGAGAGAGAGAGAGGGGTGGAGGGGGGAGGGACGTTGCGTTCTTCACATCCTACAAATTTTTTTTAGATTGGACAGGAAAGAGCTCTTATACCATGTTATCAACAGATTCATAGATCATGGTATCAATGATGCATAAAAGATAGCAAAAAGCATTCACAACTAAGAAACTGTATGAATATCAATGGCCGTTGATAGCTCAGGCAGATCTCCAACTAAGATCTCCAAAATAGTACAACTAAGCCCAAGACTCAAAATGATCAAAACTAGCAACTGACTAGCCTTAGTGGCTATATATAGTGGACCTCCCTTCATATTGGTTGCGAGAGAAAGTGAAATTCAAAAATTTGGGCCAAAAATAAAAAACCATGTGAAATAGTATTTCTAGGCCCATCATGTGTAATATAAATTGTATGTCCACTAATATTGTCAAAAGTAGAGAAGTACGGATGATAACGCGCGCGGTTATAACAAATATGGGCATTTCATTTCAGGCACAAAGATAGATAAGTCTACCTAAATTGACAAAAGGACCTTAGATGATAGGATAATCAATCTGTTGAAACATCAAGTGATGATAGTGAAAGTATTGGAGCTAAACGTGATAGTCAGTTATTTAATGCCTATGATTGTTATGGACATAAATATTGGAGCTGGGTAAAATGCAAGGATTTTTACAACGGTAGACAATTCAAGTGGGACAAATATATATTCGTGGATTTTATTTTGGGACTACCTTGTATTTAGCTAGGACATGATGCTTGCTTAATTGTGGTGGCACATTCTCAAACTACGTTCACTTCATCCTAGTTAGAGCTATCACATCACAACAGTGTGCTCACATACTTCTATTAGAAATCTGTCAGTGGCATGATGTACCTTGTTCTACACTCACAATCAAGAATACCAGGTTCACAACAGATTTTTTGGACTACGTTAATGATTCATGAGAATTATATGTGTTCGAGTGTTCATGGGAATTGCCTAGACCTTTGGGATAGCTATGAACCAATACTTTACTAAGGGATTGATAATCAATGCATAAGCTTTTGGTGCCATCCTTTGAGTATAAGAGCTGCACATGGGCTTTTGAGAGGGATTGTCCAATATGGAGCTCTAGGAACTGATTTTGTGCATAGAAAGAGATCAATGAGGGATTGACATCCCACAAAGGTGGTAATGTCTCAGGCTCACAAATGCAATGTATGGTAGTGTGGCACAAAAATCCTTCGAGGGGAAGAGATAATCACCTTCAAAATTAATACCTTGCAACGCTTATTGCTTCCTCTCATGCTCAACACATGATGGTTGTGTTGCCTGGTTAATGGTCAAAGGAAATCGCTGCAAGGGAAGTAAAATAATGAGCTCTAAGCATAATATCAGACTTGTCTATAGTAGGTGTCATGTACAAATCCATTATGCTGCTCAATATTTTGGTACTCTAGAAAAGGTGAAAATAGGCTACGTTCTCATGCAATGTATGGGGAACATCTTATGGCCCTATATGTCAACTTTCGGTGCAATAGGGCTACAAATAAAAGCGTTGATGATTTGATTTCACACGTGTGGAGGCTGTTCCCACGTGTGAAAGGATGTACTTTCATTCAGTACTGTTATATGAGTCTAGCTAGTTACTGTGGAAGGCTTGATTGAAGTAGATTCACTTTTGAATGCCATGTTCAAGGTTGCGTTAATTTGATTTGAGATGATATCAAACAAATCATGTAATTCTTGATAATTACTTCCAATTCTTGTTTGAGAATATTCAGATTCACATAATGAGGGTTGGCATATGTTTTGAAAATTGATTGGTCATATCAAATGCATTCATGTTTAACATATTCTCATATTTGATGTACCTTGAGGTAATATCAGTTTTTATCTTTCTTGGTGTGCTTGACACGTCTCCATGTGCAACTTATTTCAAGATTCTGTGATGGCAGACTCAGCATATTAAAGAGAAAAGTAACCAGGTGTCTCGTTGTCACTGACCTTCATTAAAATGTTCTTTTGTCACTTATTGAGAACTTAGTGTGACACAGAGCACTAAGGAGCATGAATGCATTTTGATGCACTTAGCCCATTGTTGCATCTCTTGACCTATTCCTTTCTCTCTACCACTTGTGATGGCAAGAAATGAATTTTCAACTTTTGCATTGGGAAAGTTGCAATGTTGAAACTATCAACAAATGTTTTGCCATATAAAATGTTACTTTTGTTCACTGAGCTAACCAACATCAAAGATCAAAGCATAAAAAACTAAAATTCTACTCAATTGAAAACCATAGAACTCCACAACATACATTCAATCTCTTTGAAAATCCTTTTGTTGTAGATCAGTGGATGAAACATTTCATTTGTCTCATGGCTTGAATCTTATGAGCTTCGTTTCTGGCCTTGCAGCTATGGAGGTAGTGGATCTTTCTTCAAGCGAAGATGAATATTCAGATGCGCAGTTTGTACCATGTGCATTATGCCGACAAGCTTGTCAAAGGATGCGAGATGCACCTTTACCTCATGGCCAGACATACCCCGTCTTTTACAAAAAAATCACAAAAGCAATGGTACCACCAACAAGTCATCGTTCTGGGCTGGTATGGTTTTTGTACCTTCACTTTTGGATTTGTAACCTTTCATTACGGTATATATATTGCTTTTATGTGCATGTCTATTGGCGTTTGCAGATTTCATTCTATGAAGTGCATCTGTCTTTCAAGTTGTCACACACTAGATTTGTAAATTGCTCTAAGTTGCTTTGTAAGATTACTCCTAAATAGAATATAGTTTTACAAATTTAAGTTTGTATCTAGCAATAATATAACTATAAGCTAAACATCATAGGAATTTGTTTGCTCTTCATAAGTTGAATGCATGATTAATCTAAGATAAACACATAATGAGCTACTTCAATGCGAAGAACCTACTCTCCAAAGAACCAAGCATCAACAATGAGGCCCATAAGCCTATTTTTAGTGATTTGTTCCATTAGTCATGTCTAGAGCCTACAAATTAGGGCAAGGGTCCAATGGTGATAATATGATTGATAAATGTCAGTAGTAAAGCCAAATAATTAAGGTGGCCTATTACCAAATGATATGATCCAAATGACAACTATAATATTGTAGACTCATGGTCGATATGAATGCCCCAACTCCATGTGCATGATATGCTGCGTATAACTCTCCCTTCTCCCTTCAAAAGCACACTATCCTTGATGCTCATAGAAATTGTTGAAAAATTAGTAATATAAAAAGTTTTATGAAATTGCATATGTCAAACAAGCTCTCAAGAAGCGAAACCTAAAGCTGCCTAATGTATATCTTATAGAAACCACTAGATGTATATATTGAAGTAGTAGGAATGTAGGAGCCGTAATACCCAAGGAAATGTCGAAATGAGCAACTTTGATTGGGACACTTGTAGTGAATGGGCTGCTGCAAACGTATTACTAGAGCATGGTCATGCGTGAGAAAACCCGTTGGAACATGTACGTTGGCTTGGCTAATAAGAATCGAATGAGCATTGAAATGAACTCGTACGTGTGCCTAGTATATCATGTGCCTAATGATATTCATCTCATGCTTATACAAAAGCTATCCATAGACTCATGCTTATACAAAAGCTATCCATAGACCCATGCTACTTTCATTCTCTAATTTTTGTCTCAATTGTAAGTCTCTTTCTCACACAAAAGCTAGCTACACACTATGCACATTGCACTCTCTAGTCTTTGATGCTCAGCAGGATCACTTAAATAAACTTGCTGTAACAACTAATAATCAAAAAGACGAGGTTGGAAATGAAAAATGCAATATCTGAGGTTACATGTGAAATCGAAATGCTATCAAAGATAGGCACAGAGACCCACTTTAGGCAAAAGATCAATGGAAAGAGATAATGAAAATGGTACGGGGACAACTATAAAAGCATTAGTAACAAAAACCCTAAAACAATGAAAATTTAAAATTCTAGATCTTCTGATTCTACTTTGATGCAGTGAAGTGCATTGGAAGTGCCTTACATGAAGAACAATGATGTAAATCTCTAGAAGAGCAAACAAGAAAGTACAATAAAAATTTGGAAAATAAAAAAAAGCGAACTTCCACACAGCTACCTGCAAATTTGAGTAGCTAAAGAGTTAAGCAAAAAAAAGAAAATTCAAATAGGCCTTAAAAAGTACAGTAAAAGCTCTAGTTACATGAAAAACCACATAATACCAGAAAATCCTTGTAGAGTTGAAGTTCCTACATGCTCTTATAGCTTCAAAATAAAACAAGAGAAAAGCCAAGACAATACTCCTTTGATTACAAGAAAAGCTGCATGCCTAGAACATTAGATGTATTATGAACATGAAAGAGTATGGTGTGTGCTATGGCACCATACTTCGGATATATCCTGTTTCCAAAGACTTAAATCTAACATAGTGATGCTATAAAATTTGTTAGAGTTGTTAACTCTTTGTCCTAGATTTTTTGCTTTTGGTAATGTCCTTGACAAAAGTTTGTTTAATAAACATGATTTAATTCACACAATATGGCATTATGCCCTTTCGACTTTTAATCTCACGAACTTTTTTCTGCAAGTCAAAAGTAGGATGCATGGAGGGGATAAAGCCCTCTTATAATGACTCTATCAAAAAGTGGAATGGTCTTTTTGATGAAGAGTATAGAGAAGATGGTAGAGACGCTTCAGAAAGAAGCCTCAATTGTGATTTTTTTGGAGTATGTGGCATATTTCAACCCCCATAAATTTGCAAAAATTTACAATTTCTTGTTTATGATCCTTACTCCAGGCAGTTCCAAAGCGATTTTATCAGAGATATTTTCAATTTTCTGAATGTAGACCAGTTACTATTCAAGACCCTACAGGAAGAAGGTGGCATATTGACATTCACAAAGACAAGCAAGGATTTTTTCAATTTCCAAGCATTGGCTGGAATGATTTTGCCAGAAGGAACCATGTCAAGCTCGGCGATCTGGTTCTTTTTAAACTTGTTGCAAACAGTTATCTAAAAGTGCAGGTTTTCAGCACAGATGGCCTTCTGAAAAAAAAGTGAGTTTTGACTAGACAATGAGTAGTACCAGGAAGGAAGAGATGAGCCATTCATTCATGTCCGGTACTTGTAAATGCCATGTGTTTGATATTGTACAAATATGCCATGTTACAAATATCACTGCTTATAAGACTTTATGAAGTGCTACTGTACGAGAAATCATGTTATGATCTTACAGTACAATAGTTTCATGTGATTTTCACTTGACTGCAAACAAAAATGGGTGGACGGATGTGTATATGATGATCCATGGTTTCAGAAGCTACATTGCTTGCTATGCAATTCCATGGCTCATCCTTTGTCTCTGTTTTTGAAATTGCTCTTATCTGCTATTGGTTTGTCTACTTTTTTGTTGTTTGGGTGGGATTTTTAAGATTCATTATTCATGGGTTTCCTTTATTTTGTGGTTTGTGATTTGTGACTCTCTTCCAGTCTGATGCTTTCTCTAGTTTTTTGGGTTGTGCTTTCTTTTTGGGCAATTGATGTGTCTGGGGTGGTATACTTCCTTAGCTTGATGACTTTTTTTTTGCCCTGGTCGCGGCTTTATTGTTGTGTATATGTATTATGGATGTGGGCTGTTTTAAGCTTTTTTACCTGGAGTTACTGCTTTTGCTGATTTCATTTGGAAGAATGTTCTAACGTCTTTTGGTTGACTTTATAGTTTGGTTGATCTTTTTTGTTTAGTCTTGGTTGTGTTTGACATGTTTTGTGACACGTTTGTTGGAAGCTGATTTGGTAATACTCTTTTGAGTCGAATGCTCCTGTTTCTAGCACCAAATGCAAGAAAATAGCATTAATTCATCTTAATAGAGTTGTCTGTCTCCTATGATAACTGGAGATCCAATTTGTACTCAAGCATCTGTAGACCATAAACTGTAGTAGAATAACATCCACTACATAAACTAAATTCTCCACAAGTAAAATACTTATCTTGTGAGAATGTCTGTGAGATCCATAGGTCCTCAAATATAACACTGGAGTAGAGAGATTCAAAAACAATGATTCGAATTCTTACTCAAATAATAGATCAAGAATTAATCATCACACTTAAGAATAATTACAATTCCTTATAATCCTCTGACAATAATTAAGTATCTATTTATGATTCATCAACCATAAATATTTAGATTCATATGATCCGTCAATCATAATTTTTTGAAATCCAAATCATACTTAATCATTTACAGGATACTGGAGTATATGTCTAACATAACTCAGGAAAAGTAAAAATCATTTCAAAATCTTTCCATTAAGAAAAAATTGGATTTAGGAATACTTCCAAAACATGATTCTTTAACTGAAGTGCAAGATTCAAGTTCTATAAACAACCGGTAATTAAAGACAAAAAGCATACCAAATGACAATCATCTTCAATTACAAAAATTTTAGATTACAATCACATCTAGATACCCAAAGTCCTGCTGAATATCAATTCAGTTGTTATTTTTGGATTCATTATGACTCGTTATCCATTTGAGCTCTCTGGAATACAATCACTAATGAGTTGAGTCCCTTCCTTAACTAAGGAATACTCTATCCCAAGAATACTGTATATCTAATGCACACAATTTTTAACTGATGAACCGTAATGATTCACTAATCATGCGTCTTACAAGCAATATAAATTCAAAAACCATCAGTTTTTGGTGAATTCACATCACACTGATCGTTTTACCAATTAGCTTCATCCTGGAGTAATCAACTACTCAAGTTAATTGCCAAATCTCAAATGTCTCGGTGAAGAATTCAATTATACTAGTATAACACTACATTTAGATCTTTATCCAAATCATTTATAAGTTAATCCATAAATTTTCTATACAAAGATTTGTTAACCCTGCAAGTATTTGTCAAAATAATACTTGATCATATGTTCATGTTCACCGATTAGGTTAAGTGCACCAGATAAACTTAGTAACTCTAATTACATAATTTCTCTCACATGTCAGTCTGCCATCTAAGCTTCACACGTGCGAGAACAGAGCTGCCAGAAATCTGGAGTAGGGCGCACTTCCACAAGAAGGAATCATGCAAAAACGTGCAAACACCTCTCCAAGCTCAAAATTGATGTTACCAACAGTCTTAAGCAGCCTATTAGACTTCCATGAAGCATTCATATTGATCCTAAGATGCAGTATAAATTGAAAACGAAGATTTTTTGATTTGTAAAAGTCAAAATAGCTTTAAATTTGATGGAGATGGTACATAAGCCATCGGCCATCAATTCATAGGTCTGATAGCTTGCTGGAAAGATAAAAAGGAATGCTAATCATGCTATAATTAATTTTAGAATGATCTCTTTATGGATTTGGAGAGATCCATCCCCCAAAAATCACCAAAAATGGTCATGTTTTTGAACTTTTTTGACTTCCTACAAATTCAATTGCTAGAATTCTTGGTTCTAACTTTAGGGAAAGCTTCAAAAGACTTTGGTTCACCTCTTTACAAGTTCTACATGGTGTTTTACAGCCACCTACTATCCAACTTTATGAAAAAACAAGCAAGAATGATGATTTTTTGTTTTTTTTTTTCGGTTTTTTTAGTACCATAAAGTGGAAATACATGACATACAACTCTTTCTCTAACACATGCAAACCAATTTACATAATACAACCATCTAATTGATCTGATCTTTCTAGATTTTGGTCCTTACTATCTATTTTGTATCAAAAAACATGAAAAACCAAGCAATTTTGATCAAAGCATAGCCTAGAATAAAAAATCATTGGAGAGAACCGGCATGCATCATTAATTTCATCATTAATGAACCCTAAAACGAAAGTACACTTTATGAAAAATTCAGATGCCAAAGATTTGATTCACACATGATCTTCAAGGACAATTCTCCATAAAACCACAAAGAATCCCCAAGAGTAATGGATCTTAGCAACATGCAAATTGAAACTGGGATAGTACACCCACTTGCAACCTTGCTATCCACCTTGGAAGAGAATTCCCATGGATCCAATCCAAAATTTTGACGAAAGGTAGTCCTTCTCCATGTTCTCCAATCTTCGTAAGCCTTGCTCTGATACCACTATAAGGGAAGCTCCCTAAGATTTTGCTTACAAGATAACACACAATGGAAAACACACTATGGAGCAACCACCCAACCAAGTAGAAGCAACCAATCAACTCTAGAAGCTTCACCCCCAAACCAAGGAACAAGAAGCATGAATGTAGAGTGAAACCCTGGCAATGAACCCATGATCACAATGAGGAGTAGGGCGAGTTTGGCCTCAATATATAGAGCCAAAAGCAACCTGGGCACATAGCCATGCATAGCCCTAAGTTTCCTATACATAGATTCATCTAAGCATGGACCACCTATTCATAGAATTGCTATTGATAACTCTACACATGCATACACTGTCTCATACCTTGTCTAAACTCCATTTAGTGTGTTTTGGGCCTCACAAGAATATTAGTTACTTTCGGGTCACATCCAGTATGACGTGGCATAACTAACAGCTTGATTTACTAGAGTATCGTGTATCCAAGACTAGGAGTATATTGAATCCTACTTACTGGTCATAGACATAACACTTTTCCATCCGGATGGCTGGAGCTGGTGGAGCTTGAAACTGTATGTCTTCGGGTTTGACCAGAGGGGCATCAACTATTGTCGTGCTAGATAATCCATCTCATGATTGGTCGATCTAGGCCATCTGGCTCTCAAGTTGTTGCTGAACCTCCTTCAATTCTGCTACCTACTCTGCCATCGCAGATTTTATTTCCTCTGTCTTTTTCTTTTTTTTCTTTTATTTGTTTTTTTTGTTGGGCAATTGTTTGGTCCTGATGTTTGACCTTATTTTCCAATATCTTGTGTTGACTCACCAGCCAGTGCATGTGGTAACTGGTTTCAGATAGGCTAATCATCGAACGTTTCGCTACTTCGGAGAGATCTTTGAGGTTAGAGATGGTTGGATATTGATCGAGGGCATGAGTGGGTGGTGTTAGTCCAAAAAAGATATGTTGTTGAGGAAGTGAAGGTGACAGTGGAGGAAGTGGAGAGATGACGTTAGTAGAGACGGTAGTGATGGTTATTGGAACAGTGGTGGTGGTGGTTAGTGGTGGAGTTAGACTTCCTCCTAGACTGATCCGCTTTGCCCTCTTTGTCATCACTAATCTCCATCAGGTCCGCAGCATCAAAGTATGTTGAAGTGTTTGTGAGAACGTGGACTTGATGGACCTGTTCTTGCTGAGCTGCTCCCATGTCTTGGGAAATGATATTCCTCTCTCCTCCCCCTCCCAAATCTTGTGCCTTTGGTGAAGTTGGCGACCTTGGCGAGGTAATCAGCATGGGGGGAGTGGTTGTGGCATGACCTGTGTATCTGTGCCTTTGGTGAAGTTGGCAACGTTGGCGAGGTAATCAGCATGGGGGGAGTGGTGACTTGATCTTGTGGCACGACCTGTGTATCTATGCCCATGTCTGCTGCCATAGATGTGGCTGCTCCATCACCCTCGTCTATGGTGTGTATGGGTGAGGAGTGTTGCTTTGATGCTGTATCAGAGGTCGAACTGCCATCTTGGGAGTCTGTCGAGCTCAAGGATGCCGAATGAGATTGTGTAGCTTGGCTCATTGCTTGTGGCTTCCTCTTGAGTGGCTCACCCTCAGATTCGTACTCTTCCGACTCTATTGCAGTTGGAGATCGTCTCTTTGCCATCAGCTTTATCCTTGTCCTTTGTTGGCGTGTTTCAGGTAGCTTGGCCTTGGATGTATCGGTCTCTTTTCTTGCTGAAGATCCTTATGCTGCGGGATCTTGTTGGGAGGCTGCTGGTGTGGGCTGGTTCGTCACCAGCTGGATTATACTTGTATTTGGCCTATTTAGTGCTGGCCCTTGTGGCGATGATGTGTAAATACAAGACCACTTGGGCTTCTTGGACTGAATTGGAATGTCTCAAGCTTTGTCGGCCACCTGCAACAGCTCCCGAAGTTTAGGTCCGTTGTATACTTGCTAGATTGTGAGATAAACTGGAAAAAGAGATTTTGGAAAAAAGGGTGCGGCTGAGATTTGAGATAGAGTTAACAGAGGTGCGGCTCGGTCGAGACTGTGATGGGTGGACGCGGTCGAGGTTGTGAAGGACGAACGCGGGTGAAGGATGGACGTGGTTGAGAAGGTGATGAAGGACGAGGTCGAGAAGGCCCATGGAAGGACGCAGTCGAGAAGTGATGGAAGGACGCGGTTGAGATTGTGTTGGAAGGACGCGGTCGAGAAGGTGATAGAAGTACGTGATCGAGATGGAAGTGAGGGCTTGGTGAAAAGTAGAGGTATAGAATGGCGCGGTTATGAGGAAGGTGTATGGAGTCAAGTTGGAATGGAAAAAAAGAGTGGATGAAGTCGGATGGTTGAAAGACGGAAATGTGTGTGTAGGTTGTTGGTGGTGAATGAAAGTTTGTAGAGACGGAATGGATAGGCTATGGTGAGAGGAGGGTGGGTGAGATGATGATAAAGTTGGAAAACAAGAAGTGTGGGATGGTGTTGGTTCTGAAAATGGTGTTTCACAATAGTGAAACTAGAGCGTGATGTGTGCTCTAGCTTCACTACCCCTCAGCGCTTCGATGTGCAAGAGTTTGAAATGGAGAAGTTTTACCTTCTGACGATATTAGGTTTTTTGGATATCGTTGGTGATGGCGCTCGGACTTGTTGTAGGATGATATTGAGTGATAATCAATGGACAAAATGTGTGAAGTATGAGTGATCGATGGAGTGTATTGACGCGGCATGAAGATTGAGGATGTGTGCAAGAAGATCGCCAGAAAGTTGTCGCATGAAGGCTCCAATGTTCGCACATCGTTGAGGTAAGAATGTGTTCGTTCTTGATGTATTTATGGTCATTCTTTGAATCTCCTTGGTCGATATTTTTGTAAAGTGCCCAACCTGGTCGACATCGTAACGGGAAGATGCGGTTGAGATTTCAAAAATCTTGAGGAATGGCGTTGTTGCG
Organism: Diphasiastrum complanatum; assembly: GCA_029204225.1. Lineage (NCBI taxonomy): Eukaryota > Viridiplantae > Streptophyta > Lycopodiopsida > Lycopodiales > Lycopodiaceae > Diphasiastrum > Diphasiastrum complanatum. The sequence goes on along the minus strand of CM055100.1, from coordinate 13,673,708 downwards.
GACCGGTTGAGATCTAAAGGTTGAGGCTCGGTCGAGACGGTAAGTAGGTGACTCGGTTGAGATGTTGAAGTGATGGTGCGGTTGAGGTGTTGACGCGATGGCCTGGTCAAGATGCTGAGCAAGTGTCACATCGATATGGTGACCAACTGGCACGATCGAGATGGTAACCAACTGGCGCAGTCGTATGTGAGCCTTGAAGGTCTGTGCCTTTGCCTTGAGGTCCTCCTTGGCTTTTGACTTGATGAAGGACCTTTCTTTGAAGATGGATCCTCCTTGGTCCTATATCATCAAGAGTTATGTTGACATAGCATGTGCATTCGAAAGTTCTAAAAAAGTTGACACTCGACCTCCTCTTGAATAGCATCTCAACGTGTCCTTCCATCCAAAATAGCACTCGGCCACCTATTGAATAGCATCTCAAAACGTGTCCTTCCATCCAAAATAGCACACAACAATGCTTGATCCCAAAATGGCTTATCAAGGTTAGCACTTAACCTCATGGCTTTAGCACTTTCACATAAAGTCATATTCTTCCTCTCGGCCACTCCATTTTGTTGTGGGGTCCTTGGTGTTGTATACTCCCTCTTGATCCCATGCTCATCTCAAAAGGCCTTGAACTTGGTAGATATGTGCTCTCCACCATTGTCACTCCTCAAGAATTCGATCCTTGGTTCTCCCTTGCATTCTTGAACTTGACAAAAACATCATACACTTCATCAAGTTGCTCTTTAGTAGATGGATCCAACAAAATCTACTAAAATCATCAATGAAAGTTACATACATCTTAGCTCCACTATTGCTAAATTTAGTAGTTTCATGAACATCCAAATGTACAACTTGAAAAGGCTTTGTAGATCTAGATGTAGATCTAGTATAAGGTAGTAGCATCCAGCTTTGTAACTCTGGCATGTCATAATGAGTAACTCAAATAAGTTCTACCTACTTGACATTCATCATTGTATTTCTACAATCACAAATAGTAGATCGATCGTTTCAATATTGCAATATTAAATTCATACAACAGATAAACTCCAATTCTCACTTGCAATACTTCTTGATTATTCTCGAAACTTCAAAAACACTCATCACAAATATGAACAAAAAATGGTGCACGGATATGATAAGAAGTAATCCAAAGGTTCTCATTCCAATGACAATAATTTTTACAATTCTATGCAACAATACACATAACATCATCAACTCTATTCAATACTAGTTTGATCATCAATACAACCAATCAACTATCCTTCTCTGGATCGTCGAAAATGGATCTTGACAAATCTCCAGCTCTACACTCTCTCCACACTGCTCGATCCTCTGTGACCTCTCTCCCGTCTTCAACTATCAACAACAGAGATGCTCTTCTCTTCGTCGATTTCTCTTTGTTAGAAAGTGTCAAGGCTATAGCCCTTGCACAAAATTCTTGGAACACAAATGGATGGGTAGCTCAGTGGTAGAGCACCCCACCGAAATGGGGGACGTTCTAAGTTCAATCCCTAGCCCGACCACACACACCAAGTGTAAAAACTTTTCACATGGTATCAGAGCCATGGTTGTGGATGTGGCCTAGGCGGGCAGTAGCTAAAAGGGCTACGCCTTAGGGGGAGTGTTATAAAGTGTCAAGGCTATAGCCCTTGCACAACACTCTTGGAACACAAATGGCTGGGTAGCTTAGTGGTAGAGCACCCCACTAGAATGGGGGAGGTCCTTGTTTCAATGACCACACACACCCACCAAGTGTACAGACTTTTCACATGGTATCAGAGCCATGGTTGTGGGTGTGGTCTAGGCGGGCAATAGCTAAAAGGGCTACGCCTTGAGGGGGATTGTTAGAAAGTGTCAAGGCTATAGCCCTTGCACAACACTCTTGGAACACAAACGGATGGGTAGCTCAATGGTGGAGCACCCCACCGTAATGTTAGAAAGTGTCAAGGCTATAGCCCTTGCACAACGCTCTAGCTCAGTTGTAGAGTAGCCCATCGGAATGGGGGAGGTCCTAGGTAGGTCCTAGGTTCAATCTCTAGCCCGACCACACACACCAAGTGTAAAAACTTTTCACATGGTATCAGAGCCATGGTTGTGGGTGTGGTCTAGGTGGGCGGTAGCTAAAAAGGGCTATGCCTTGAGGGGGAGTGCTAAAAAGTGTCAAGGCTATAGCCCTTGCACAACACTCTAGGAACACAAATGGACGGGTAGCTCAGTGGTAGAGCACACCAGAATGGGGGAGGTCCTAGGTTCAATCCCTAGCTCGATCACACACACCAAGTGTAAAAACTTTTCACATGGTATCAGAGCCATGGTTGTGAGTGTGGTCTAGGCGGGCGGTAGCTAAAAGGGCTATGCCTTGAGGAGTGTTAGAAAGTGTCAAGGCTATAGCCCTTGCACAACACTCTTGGAACACAAATGGACGGGTAGCTCAGTGGTAGACACCCCACCGAAATGGGGGAGGTCCCAGGTTCAACCACACACACCAAGTGTAAAATCTTTTCACACTCTTTTCTATATTCTCTCTTCTTGGCTTTTTTGCCTGCCATTCAGTTTCTTGGATGTCACTTTCTACAACTAAGCATAACTAAATGTGGTTTTCTCAACTACCCACTAACATGTCACATTCGATTATCTCCCAATTTGTCCTCAACTCATGGACTTACACAACAAGATGCCATGGTTGGGTCATTAAGTTACAAGTCTAGTTACTTTTAAGAACAACAAAAAACTAAGATCAACTGGCGATCGGTTAACCCTGATATTGGTAGAGAATATACAAACATTCAATTCAATGTTAGCTACATTGAATTGGACATTCAAATTTGAATATTAGATACATTGAATCTAGTTCCTGTTGTAGGAGGTTTTTTGATCTAGAAGTTTCTATGGAGGGAAACCAAGCTCATTAATGAGGCATGGACCTGCTATAGATAGATGTGCACATGTGAAAAAGAAATAATCTTCTCTCTCTTATCTCATTTTCAGTGTCCTTTGTTTAGGGCTTTGCCTTTGCACCTGTGACAACGTCATACAGCTCCTTAGCCATTAGCACAATTTTGATCTTAGTTTGGATTCATCAAGCTTGTCCACTATGGGACCGGCTTTCCCTTGGGAATCCATGTGGAAGTTAGTCTAAATGATAATGATTACTATCACTTAGACTAACTAACATAAAACCACCATAATGAAAGTTCTGACATAAAATTGCTTCTGATACAATGTGGGTATCAGATAAAGGAAGCGGAGAGGCTCTGATACCATGCTGGGATTCGGGGAGAATCCTCAGTGCGTGCACTACAACATCTGTAGGCGAACACAAATTGTTTGAATGTTAGACAGAAAATGGAAGTAGCCAAACACACAACACTGATAAATCTGAACGCAATAGCAAGACAATTGTTAATTTAGATTGATGTATAAAAATACAAGTCAGATTGAATGCTATGAGCACAAAACAATCACGGATGAAATCATGTGTTCAAGAAGCTAACTACGTTCTGTAACAGCTATGAGCTTATTATGACGATTAGTGTGAAAAATAATGGATCAATGCATGAAAGCGCCTTGCAATGTGTCTATCTATCTGCATGTCTCTCTCTAGGTCTCTTCATCAAGTTTGTTGATCTATCACACACGCACACACACACACACACACACACACACACACACACACACACACACACACACACACACACACATACAAGTTTACATTTGTGTAGATGTAAGACCGCAAGTGCATACCTTTGTGGGACCTTTGCGGCTTCCTTTCGCAAGTGACCACAGGTGATGGTTCTTGTGGGACCTTTACGGTTTCCCACTTGCGGGGCCTGCTATTGCCACTGACCACAAGTGACCTTCTTGCAGGCCTTGCGATGCATTATGAACTATTTGCGAAGGCCACTATAGACCGCAAGAGGGATCCTTGTGGGCCTTGCGTCACTTGCGGTTCTGGTTTCGGTCAGTTGCGAGACTTTGCTTGGACTTCTAAAGTCTCAAATCAATCAACTGCACTTTTTGTGACGACACCTACAAGCTGTATGATTCCGATACCTAGCAGATTTTATTCAGCAAGGATACTATCTTTATCGTAGATCAATTCATCAACTTCATCTCCTAAGGTGTGTGAATGCACAATGATCAATATTACATTGAGATTCAAGATCTATCTCACTCTCAAAGGCAAAAGCACACTACCACATGCATTAACTCAAAACCAAAGTACATACACACGTGTGGGAAGTGCTCCCTCAAAAAAACTAAGTATGGAAAAGGCCAACTCTCGAGTAGAGAGAGAATGTAATCAATAGCTCTCGGGTAGAGAGAGAAATCAAGTAAACACCTAGACTCAATAACTTGATTGATCTCTAAATTACTTAGCACCAATTGAGAAGTATAATGACACTAGTAGATCCACGAGGTAGTTCACCTTCAAAATCTATTGGACCTCATTTCTATCACCTCTTAATTGGACCAATGATGCATCCACCTCTTGATTCTATTGGATCATTCTCAAGCATAGCTCAAATCCTATTGGATATTGATACTTCCACCTCTAAATTCTATTGGACCTATTGAACTTTGACTTGTCACACATCAAACTAAATCAAAACACTTGTCAACAACCTATTTAGATCGAGTTTCACCTCTTACACTACTTTGGCTCAATAGAGGCGTTACATGTGGATTTGACCAATTTGCCATCTATGCCAATTTTGACCCTATCAATGTTTTACACCAAGATGCTTGACATAAAAAAGTGTAAAAAAAAGCCCTACAACTAACATAGATAACCTTTTTGCATTTTTCACACTCCTAAAAAGTTATCTATTGAAGATTAAGCATTGATTTTATATTACTCCAAGATTAGATCTATGCTTGGTGAATGCACTTTTGCTCAAAGGCTTGGTGAGTAGATCGACAATACAAGAGGATGTGTTGACATGCTCCAAATATATTTCTCCTCCAATAAGCTTTTCCCTCACAAAGTGGTGTGCTACTTCTATGTGCTTGCTCCTTGCATGAAATATGGGATTATTGGCAGGAGCTTGGGCCGAGATATTGTCACATTTGATCATTGGTAGATCATCCTCCTTGATGCACTTTAGCTCCAATAACAATCTCTTGATCCAAAGCACCTCTTTGGTAGTTGTGGTGATTGCTTTGTACTCGGACTCACATGAGAAAAGAGATATAGTATCTTGCTTTTTGGAAAGCCAAGATATTAGATTACCTCCAAGAAATATGGTGTATTCACTTATGGACTTTCGATCCATCTTATAACTTGCAAAGTCTAAATCCAAGTAGCCAATAATGGATAGATCTCATTTTTGTAGAATAGACCATAGTCAAAAGATGAAGATATATATCTCAGAATCCTTCTCCCCAATGATGGATCTTTGGATCTTGCATAAATTGGCTCAACTTGTGCACACAAAAGCTCAAGTCGGGCCTAGTGATGGTAAGCCAAATTAAGGAGCCTATAAGACTCCTAAAAAGTGTGATGTCCTCGAAGGATCTTTCATCACCTTTATTAGGATCTTTCACAATTTGCCCCATTGGAGTATCTATGCTCTTAGAATTTTCCATATGGAATTTTTTTAGCATAGAAAGAGCATATCTAGATTGACATATAAAAATATAATCTTCATGAAAGTCAATCTCTAGGCCTAGTATGTAGTGGATCTCTCCTAGATCTTGCATTTTAAACTCACTTCCAAGTGCTAGCTTAGTTTCTTCAACCATCTTGATGCAACTTCCACAAAGAATAATGTCATCAACATAGATTAGAAGAATGACAATATTACTATCAACAAACTTTAGATACATAGAAGGATCAAGGACAAATCCTAGTGAGATAAGAAAAGAGTTGAGTCTTGAATACCATGATCTTGGTGCTTGCTTTAGTCCACAGAGACTTTTGAAGAGCAAACACATTTTGGACTCATCCTTGATGAATCCTAGAGGTTGTTCCATATATATCTCCTCCTCAAGATAACCATTTAAAAAAGCATTGGATACATCGGGGAATGATTTTTGGCGAGCATTTCCTGGCGAGCAGTTTCATAATAAAGGCGAGCATCTTGAGCACCCGCCCACCCTTCATCCCAGTTTTTTGGTCGCCCTTCATCCCAGTCATTTCAATTTTTATCTATTCAAGTACCATTTTCTATCTATCAATCAAGTACCATTTTAAGCTTTGACGACATAATGGGAAAGATTTTTGGAATATTACCAGCTTCTCAAATTGATTGTAGCTGGAAAGATTCTTATTTAAGAGTTAGAACAAGAAAGTATCAAAATAGAGAGAGAGAGAGAGAGAGAGAGAGAGAGAGAGAGAGAGAGAGAGAGAGAGAGAGAGAGATTGATTGATCGATCGATCGATTCATTTCGTTTACAAACTTCATAGGAGCATATCCCTCTCAAAGACGTATTTCAGCAATTGCAGTGTTCTGAGAATGGACTTACGTCTAAAGAAAGAGAAGATTGCATTAAGATTTTTTGGCCTCAATAAGCTTGAGGAAAAATCTATTAGTTACTCTAACTAGGCAACACTAATCATAACAATATTGGATATTGTCCTTTTTCGTACAATTGTCATAACCTGTAGATGGTCCTTCATAAAGTTGCAATTTACACAGTTCTTGGCTTTCCACAATAAGTGGTAACAGCCAAGCTCGAGTTGGTTTGATCATATGGAAAACGTATATAACTTGTAAGCTATGAAGTGTTTCAGTAAGCTATTAGTCGATCCCCAGTTACAGTCCTCCTTTTGTTTCGAGTTTTTCTTGCAGTCTGCTGCATCATTAGCTTCTACCTGCTTAGTTTCTAATGTTCAGAAAAAGATGGAAACTGATCTTGTTGGAATACAGTTTCGTTTGAACTCTGGCTTTTGATGAACATTAATAGTCGCCTGAACATAGTCATTACGTAGCAATTGCGTCTTTAAATTTTGGTATCAAGAGTTCTTTTATTGTCAAGAGAAAAACTTTGTTTGAAAGCCTCTTTTCTTTCTCTTATTGTTATTGTCAAGAATTTTCAAATGCTTTAGGAATGAGCAACTGCCTTGAACTTGAAGTTCGCCAACATGATGCGACATATAAGGATTGGCTGACTGCCATAGTTTCTTCCAAATTTCGATGACTGAAATATGGATTTCATTAAACCGAGACTTTGTAAGCTGTTTGTTTTGTTTCAACTACGTGAACAATATATATTTACAAAGAATTTACAAAGAAAGCCTGCACCATCCTATTCTAACAAAGAAAGCCCGCACCATCCTTTTCCTGAAGAACAAGCCAGTGAGAATAACTAATTTAAGTTCCTGTTTAACATTGTCATACATGTTAGCCGTGGTGAGCTTCACGTGTGGCAGAGGCCTATTGGTAACACATTAGGAGTGCTCCTCTACTGGTATGTGATAGCAGACTCTTCATGTGCAACTCACCCAAGCAATCAATTCAGGATTTACGGTTTACGAAATTTTTGGTTTGTGTATCAAGGTAAATCTGAAAGTAATTACAGTTAAGAAGAGCTTTAATCATTGCCCAATTTGGGATGTTTAGTATGTCTAGGTTTGGATTTGTGTTGCAGTGGGACATGGTCAAGCAAGTTTCTTGCTTGCCCGCCGGTCTAGTAGTGGCGTTGAAGGTGGATCATGGCAGTACAATTTAGAGGAGGCCATTTTTTGAGAGGGGGTTTGATCCTATGTGTTTTTTGAGAGGGGATTTGATCCTACTGGTTGCAACGGATGCATATTGTGGATGGATGGTTTTAGTTGGGCAAAAAGAGGCATGGCGATGCTATTTCTTGGAGAGTGATGATAGATGATTATGCAACCCATGTGAAATTGGGTAGGCTCTTGCATGTGCAAAGGAAGGTTAGTATAAGGACGCAAGATGGTCAAACCAGTTCAAATGGCTCAACAGCTTGAAGTTGGAAATTCAAACATTAAATAGTAAAATCGTAAAACAATATATAGTTTGAAGTAAAAAATGTGGCATTGCTTCAATCCTTCTCATCCAACTAAGTAGAGCCTAAGATGCTTCGCAAAAAAATTGTAACTAAGCTTGAGGTGCAACTGTGTCCAGCATCCTTCGATTCCTGGAAAAAGATATAAGCAAAGCAGTTACAGATTAAAAATGTTATGCAACTAGTATTGTGTTGTGTTGTATCAAAAAATTGACAATTTGAAATACTTTGACTCGCGAGTTCACGAAGAAAGCTGGTAAACATGGAATCGTCACTTTCCAAGCTAATGCAATGTCGATTGCTATGCATGGATGCTTGTGCTAGGTTGCATGTCCCAGCAAAGAGGTCAACAACGACGCCTTCTTGTTCGGTGAAAAGCGTGAGGAGGAACCTGCACCAGAGTCATGGTATTCCATCGTCATCCATTATGACCACCAAGCTGCATAAAATGTATTATGTTTAACTTGTAGAGATTGGACTTAAAGAAGATTCAGTGTACCTGTAGAAATGCGATGACCTCTCAACGAAACCTCGACATGTAACACCTTCCATGGTGTTGTATGTCGTGGGATAGTCTGTGATCCAGTTGGCGTTGGGCTTAGGGTTCACGTGCTTGTGTTGGGCCACTGCTGCGCGTCTATCGAGCTGTGGGCACTGGTATCCCTCTCGATAAAACAGTCCCATCAACAGTGTGCATACCTGTAGCAAAAAAAAAGTTACTGATTTTCGGCAAATGCATTGAAGTAGGCATTCAAAGCATTTCTATAAGTAATAATTAGCTAAAGGTTATTACCTCGACGTGACAATCCATCCTCAAGTATCCTTTGTCAATCATCAAGGTGAGGTTCAAATCTTGTGCTAGTGGCTGCAGCGTAGATTGCCGGGAAATGCTGAGTTGCAGACCACGTAACATACCAACCATGGTCTGTGGTAGACCTCATTGCGAGATGGGAGGCTGCGATGGTCAAATCCTCACTGAAGTGGTTCCATGCTGGTACCGAATGTTCGTCTACCAATTTCACACCCAAGGATGCTGGAAAATCAGCCCAAACAAGTTTGGCCACACCCTCATGGGGCTCCCCATTCAGAGTCAGTTCCGGCACAAAGTGGCTACGAATGAAACATGCAATTTTCTTTGATGCCTTGCAGTGATTCAATCTCGCAATCCTCCTTAATTCTCCAACGCAGCACAAACTCTTCCTCGTGGTAGGACAGGCCTCTCTTTTACATTCCAAAAGAAGTCTGTTTGCTTTTATTCAAAGACAAATGAAAAGGCGTTTGTGACAAAAACAAACCACTAAGAGCATTCTAGACACTCAACGGAGACTTGCTCGTCACTATGACTCGTCACGTGGATTGGGATCCGACGTGGTTGCATCAAGCTTGCCTGCACGGTCATCTCGTGCTCTTTCTCTCTCTCTCTCTCTCTCTCTCTCTCTCTCTCTCTCACACACACACACACACACACACACACACACATGCACACATGCACACACAAATCAACACACACACATGCACACACAAATCAACTCAACACACACATCATCACACACACACACACTCACACAAATCATCACACTTCACCCACCCACATGCACACACTCTCTCTCTCAAACCCCCACTCACCATGTCTCTCTCTCTCTCTCTCTCAATCACCATAACTCTCTCTCCCGCGCTCTTTCTCTCCTCTCTCGCTCTCTCTTTGTGTCTGCGGATTGTTTCGTAGCCCGCGCGCAACCCTTTTGATTTTTTTTTTTTTAATATGAAAACCCACGTCCGGGGCTCGGACGCGTTCAGAAAAAAAATTAAAAAAAAATAGGACGCGTCCGACCCCGCGTCCAGGTTCGGGCGCCGGACGCAGACGCAAAAGCCCGCGTCCGCCGGCCCAGACCTCGTGTCTGGAACTTTCAACATTGCAACTTTTCCAATGCAAAAGTTGAGAATTTATTTCTTGCCATCACAAGTGGTAGAGAGAAAGGAATAGATAAAGAGATGCAACGATAGTGCATCAAAATGCATTAATGCTCTTCAGTCCTCTATGTCACACTAAGTTCTCAATAAGTGACAAAAGGATGTCTTAATGAAGGATCCGTGACAACGAGACACCCGGTTCCTTGTCTCTTTATATGCTTGAGTCTTCCACCACAGAATCTTGAAATAAGTTGCACATGGAGACACGTGTCAACCACACAAAGAAAGATAAAACTGATATCACCACAAGGTACATTCAATATGAGAATATGTTAAGTATGAATGCATTTGATATGACCGATTATTCTTTAAAACATATGCCAACCCTAATTTTGTGAATCTGAATATTCTCAAACAAGAATTAGAAATGATTATCAAGAATTACATGATTTGTTTCATCTCAAATCAAATCAGCGCAACCTTGAACATGGTATTCAAAAAAGAAATGTACTTCAATCAAGCCTTCCACAACTAGCTAGAGTCATATAACAGGACTAAAACCTTCGAAAGGCACTTCCAAAACCTTCTAATCTCATTGTTCCTACTTTTTGTGAGAGATTTCAACTAGTTTGATCAATCTGGTCATATTTGTTTATTTGGCAATTGAGACCAATTTTCATATTAGACTTTGAATTTTCAAAGTTATATTAGTCTAAAAGCATTTGAATTACCACTTTTGAAAAGTGAGGAAAATGTAAGAGGTCGAGTTTAGTAGATTCAAATTTGAATGTTGGACACATTGAATGCTAAAGTTTTTGTTATGAAGGGAAACCAAACTCATTAACGAATCATGGATCTACTATGTGTAGCTGTACACACATGGGAAGAGACTCTCTCATCTCATTTCATGCTTATACATGAGTTCTCTTGGGTTCATCTATCCATTGGTGCACTATCTTGGTGATATCTTACAATTTATGCTATATTCGGATCCACACATGTGAAATACAGTAGCTTACTATTTTTGTACGGACAACAACTTCATATTATCTTATGTTTGATGTATGATCAAGATCTAGTTGAGTTTGCATCACTATCATTGAGTAGATGTTGCTTTTTCTACATTAGCATTGATGGATTTTGTGTCGTCTTTCTAACCAAAGATCAATAGATGTAAATAGATCTTAAATGATTCATTTTTCTTCACATGGTATCAGCTTGTGTTGCAAGTTATGAAACGATCAACCACATTTATCAAGGATTTGGAGGAGTTTCTATCTCCAGAGCATGCTAGACTAGTTTCTACTCAAATATGCATACTGTTGTAGGGTTGGAGTAGAGATCCTTGGTTTTGCAAGATCAAGTGAGGTATGACAAGAGAGATAAGAAAGCTCTACACATGATCAAGATAAATATTACCAATGAGCTACTCAAGGAGATTGGTAAGTACAATTCATCTCGAGAGGCTTGGAAATCTTTGAAGAAGCTTTATGAGTCCAAATCTACTTCTAGAGTGTTGACTCTATTTACTGATTCTCTCGATCAGTATATCGTTTCGCTGCTTAGGATCATTACAGTTTGGTGCTTGGTTATTTGGCTTCTTACTGTCTGTTACTAGACTCTTCAGGTGGTTCTTGATAATCAGAATCTTGGTAAAACGTTCAGCCAGACAGTAAGATAATTTACAAGTATAGTTTATCCTGCCTGTCAGAGGATGCACGGGCTGGTTCACTCTTGAAAGCACTCACATTCATTGAAGCATGCAAGTCATGATGTTCATCTAAAAATCAGCTAGCAACTCAGATGAACACTCAACAGATCCTACTCCTAGTTACTATATAACGAGCTAAAATAGATCTCGAGATTTGAATTAATCTACATGCATCAAACAGAACAACAACAATAAAGACAAGAAACCAATTAGCAAGCATACAATTACAAGAATCAAGAAACACCCATCTCTTGATTCTTGAACTTCTCAAGAACATCAAGAACTGAAAAGTAGATGAATATGCAAGATCTATGCCACTATTTCAGCCTATGTAGTTTACTTGAAGCTTGAAACTACTTTAAAGCAAGAAAGCAAGACACTAATCCACTCTACTTCCACAAAACATAATGAAGAAAGCAAGAAATCTAATCTAGTTCCACAACCACACAAAGAGATGGAAGTGCAAGATCATAGATTTAACTCCAAAAATTGTGTCATGTAAAAGTCTAATCTAACCTTAAGTGGGCCCAACCAACTAGACACTCTGAACATTTGATTAGTAAATAGATTGCCAAACATACAAATGAGATCCCTCACGAAGAAGTGATATGAAGATACCAATTGTGCTCATTAAATGAGAAGCCTGCCAATAACAAAAGAGATGGTACTCCTTTTCATGCAGCTCTTTGGAAGATGTGACAAAGCAATCAAAAAGTTTGTTGGAAAATTAGACCTGAAAGAAAATTACATATCAAGATCAGATCAATTTGTCCAATTTTTCAACAAAACTGGAATAGAACGACTAATTGCAATGTTGTTCATTGGCAAACCAGAGAGTAGAGAAAAAGAATAGAATCATTGTGGAGTGTACTACAAGTATGTTAAAGGGTAAAGGATTACCCAACATGTTTTGATCTGAAGCAATAAAACACAATGACATACCTATTGAACAAAAGCCCTATGATGTAGATGGATTCAGGATTAAATCTTGAAGAAGCTTTTAGTGGAATGAATCTAAGGTGGCACATCTCAGAGTTTTTGGAAGTATAGCCTACTCTCTCATTTCCTAAAGAACAAAAGGCAAAAGTTGGAGATGGAGGTTCTGAATACCGAGATATTAAGGCCTGGAAGACATTACTGAGCAGGGATGTTATTTGTTATAAGTCGTACTTAACAAAGTAACCATCATAATTGGGGGGCTGTTGAAATGTAATGTGTACTTTGTACCCCGATAACTTGTACTGTTACGTATTTTGAATTGTCACAACTGTTCATGTGTTTATATACCTTTCCTATATCAATGAGGAGATGGTAAATGAGGTAGCTGTTGTGCACTAGGACCCTAAGAAGCTTGGTGAAAGCTTCAACATGTCCTGTAATGTGGGGTTGCAACAAGTGTCCTAGAAATGATTTATCATATGGATCTTTCCTTTCTGATATGGGTGGGTTATATTGCTACATTCAACGTATATTCCTATCCACCTCACCAGCATACAGTGTTGAGCTTTGAAATGTGAATTTGTTTTTATATTCATATTGCAGTTCTACCTTCAATCTGAGAAAAATCTATCTGCACAATGCTAAAGTGCATTTCTAATTCTTACTGAATCTTAAGTGAAATTGTACTAAACAAGTTGTTTGTACTCCTAGTCATGAACCATTTTAGCATTTGCACATGATGGCAGGTGAAGGCCTGAGCATTGAATGTTGGAGGCTCTTCTGAAAATGGCACCTACTCAAGACAGAAAATTGAAGGATTACACTGGAGATGTAGCTGAGCTTGATACTGCTGAGCGTTTTCTCATAACATTGTGCTTATTATAGGAGTGACGTAAACGGTCAAATACTTATAAAAATGGCCACAAGAAGATAATATAGAAACTTATTGAAAAGGATACAAGCAACATAACAATTGATAGAGAGCTGATGATAATGTTCAAAAAGTGATTCACAGTAATGTGTAGTGCGTCGAAAAGCTAATAGTTTAGAGGTTAACAAAAATTGATGCTATTCTATAGAAGAACAAAAACAAGAAAATTGTGCATGTCCATATCCCATATAAATCCTATGGCCACTTTTTAAAATCAAGCGCCTGCGAAACCATTAGTGGATGGGCCCACTCGCATGAGATTCCACCATATCCACTATGAGCCTTCATCTGTGACATGCACATCAGTATGTTAATACGAATTCCATACAATAAAGGGGAATGAATGAAAAATGTGAAAACGATAATACAAAAAGATATTTTTGCATGACCACAACCTACTTACCATCAAATGGATTCCAAGAAATCAAGTGGAAGACTTTGATCATTGTCCAAGCCTATTCCAAATCTGCCTCTTAAGGATGCAATCTTCAGTAGCGTTCCAGTACCACACATAAGGTCGACTACCAAATGTCCTAGTTTAGAGAAGAACATAACAATTAAATCCCAAACCTTGTGGCTGCGTTGGCTAGATCCACGTCCTTCATGTTCTATCCATTCTATAGCATGCCAACTATCTTGAACCAAGTCAACCCAGCCACCTCTTGGTTTTGGTACATCCTCGAAGTTGGGGTTGTTTGGCCCAAATCCTTCTCTTGAGTATGTAGAGAGAATCAAAAGGTGAACCTAAGACATGTGAAAAAAATAAACAAGAAAGTAAATAACAAAATGACATTTACTGCTTTCTCTACTTGGTTTTATTAACATTCCATACACTATACCACAAATTAATAATTACACAACAAAAAAACAAATTTTGGCAAGAATGTATATTTCACCTGCTATCAGTGTTCAGCTATTATTTGAATTCAAGAGTAGGCTATTGACAATAAAAACAATCTAACAAAAAAAAACTATATCAACCTATGTAGCTTTTGTGTTTATATGAAAGAAGCATCTAATAAATTAAAACTTTGTCAAGTTGCAAATTCGATTCATTATAAATGTACCTCTGTCCTGGGCTCGGCTAATGTCCAACCAAGTGGGAGGTGGTTGTGAATGACCAACCTATGACGCAACACAAACTCCCAACAACTAGCCATGTCATCAATCGTGCAAATATGCTCTACACTATGCAGTGTCACAAACCAACCACTATCTGCAGTGATGTTTTCTGCAATGGAAAATGCAGCATCGCATATAGCTCATTCGATCACACATTCCACGATGGTATTGCGGAAGGTCCTGTATCTACCCCACTGACTTGTATGCCAATGGAAAAATCTACAAAAACAAGATCAACAGCTGAAGGAAGTCCCCGAATATTACCAATATCGCTGAATATTTTGATGCGTTCTATAAATGCATTCCATTGTGCCCCATTGTCACATGAGTTCTTGTTCAATTACATGGACAACAATGAATTATTAGAGATTCAACAGAGGATAATGGAGATAAGCTATCAAAAACTAATATAAAATGTGACGAAATTTTTTTCCAAAAAAGATAAGGTGGTGGACATCATCTTATGGAGTAATGTCGTCACATATGAGTAGTCGCTTGGCCTCTGTAATAGATGCATTTATGTCCAATAACCACGGTTTGTAGATTTTATTATCCTCTGTATTTGTTTCTGGCTCAATGTTAGTTTGAGGAGTGTGTTTAGTCTTGTTGGCCTTGCACACCACTTGAGATACAATCAATGTTGGGGATATCGTGGTCTTCTGGGATTGTTTCTTTCGGCGACGACGACCTTTCCATGCTTGAGGATGGCTCAAAATCTTCATCCAGAACCTTTAGAAATTGAAGTATATGATACAAGCAATTTTTATATCAAGATGTGATAGTGTAAATACATAATAAATACTACAATGATCCATATATGAAAACAAGAGAGTGATGATATACTTCTGGATTGGAAACGAACTGTGTGGTATCTTGCAGCCTCTTCAATTCTGTTTCCTCTTCTAGGAATTGTCCTTGGGGAAAATCTAGCCACTAGGGGCAGTTCTTTTTCTCCCATAAGGACAAGCCCTACAACACATCATTCAAAGATTAGGTTTTGTGCTAAACAATGCATGCACAAATTTATTCAAATGTTGAAAAGTGTTTACCGATGCAATCATGCCGGTAGTATACATGCACTCTTTCTTCGTGGCCATACACCACTTTTCACATGTCGAGGGCATCGATATTAGTTGCTTTTGTGCAACACAATCAAAGAGCCATCTGCAAGTCAATTTGAGCAAATTATTGTTTACACGCACTTGTATCATAGAGCAAAAAGCTTCACTATAAACACAAGTCCAACAACTTTTTTTTTACCTGAAAACTAATCTCTTTGCTGCATGTGCAAGTTCTGGTTGCTTTTCTGGTGTATA
Organism: Diphasiastrum complanatum; assembly: GCA_029204225.1. Lineage (NCBI taxonomy): Eukaryota > Viridiplantae > Streptophyta > Lycopodiopsida > Lycopodiales > Lycopodiaceae > Diphasiastrum > Diphasiastrum complanatum. The sequence goes on along the minus strand of CM055100.1, from coordinate 13,657,822 downwards.
CGTGTGTCTTATTTTCCAATAATGACTATGAAGATCAATGAGAAGTACCTACTTTTCCAACTTCTCAAAAACACAATAAAGGTGGGAGGGAGAGTGACATAGTTCACTTGCTCCACCACACTGATAATCTGTGGGCAGCAACTTCTTCCAACTGAGTCCAAAAAGTCTCTAGATCTATCCACGGCCGAAATTGGTACTTGTCTCTGGCATGCTCACAACACTCCTGGCGAGTTGGGAAGGATTAATCATCAATTTCATTAGGTTGGCCTTCCTGCCAGCACTGATCTACAAACACACATAACAGTTTTTTTTAATCATTTAAATACAGTTATCTAAAGCTTTTCTAGGACTATTATGTATGGCATATGTTGTTGAACTAGTTCGACATGCACTCACCTTTAAAGATGCCACTAAGATAAGTTTCTCCTCAGATACTACGTGCATTTTGGGCATATCCCAAGGAACCTGCATGACCACCATTGGCAAGATTTGCCACTAGTGAGAGTTTATAGGTCTTTGTACGGAAGTGCCGATCTATGTCTCCATTATGCTTCTTCTTCGTTTCTAAGTCCAGATGTGCTTTTAGCTCAGCCCTTTTTTCATCAATCTCTGCCTATACAACATTCACTATTAGTCAAAGTGCCAGGTTGAGAGGAACTCAATCAGTCTTACTATAAACGAAGGAAGCTAAACTATTACTCACCCTGAAGACGATTTGGCTAAGAATCGACATGGGGACATTGTACCAAGTCTTGGTACCTCCTTCTCTAGCAGCTTCTTTTGCTAGTTCTTGTTCCATCCAAGTCCATTCTTCACGAGGCAAATGTTTAAGCAAAGTTGTTTTGACAGCCTTACCGAATTGGCGAATCTGAAAAATTTTGTCTGATAAGTTTGCTCGGATATAGGCCTCATTTAGCCTGCATAACAAGATTTGTAATCAGAATCGCAATTAAACACAAAATTAAAGCATAACAAGTGACTTATAAATAAGTGCATTCATGCCTGTTGATTCATGTTAGAGCATATAAAAGCTCTCCCTCATCTCTCCTCTCAAAGTTGATAAAAGAAAAAACCACACGAATGTGCCTCCATTTTATCTGTTGGTAGTCTGGAAATTCACAAATCATAAACAAAACAAAACCATCAGTCATTTTTATCATAAAAAGATAAACTTCTAAATGAAAAAAATAACTAAACGATGCTATGGGCCCACTTAGGGCATGTGGCAATTTCATTCTCGAATTCAAGATTAACCTCTAGCCACAGAGGATCCCAATCTGATATAATTGCAGGAGTCACTTCGTGCAAAGCACCATCAAGGCCCCTAACAGAAAGGATGAATGATCCCTTTGACTCGAGGTACCCAAATCTCTCAAACTCATACATCATTTTTGATAGATCATCTCTAATAGTTCTGACAGCTTCATTTGGAACAAGCCTACATAGAGGGATATGTGGAGGGGGAACAATTGCCTTTACTCTCAAACGATCCAAAACAATTTGGCATACATCAGTTTGTAATACATATGATCTAGGAGTATCTTTCTTTTTTTATGCTCCTTTTCCTATTGACAAAGTAAAACAAAATGGTAAGCCAGAATCCGTGTCCAAAACTCTAATGTGATAAACTTGAAGTTATTTGCAAATGCTAAATTAGAAAATTCAATTGAGATAAGGGTCTGACCTTTTGTGGGAGTCACTGTGATGCTTCGCCTGTGGGTGTTTTTCCTGTAATCAATTAGAGTCACGATTTTTGTAGTATTGCCATGAAAAACGATTTTGTTCAAAACTTGCAAAAGAATTTGCCATCGGATGTAAGAGCCCTAACATTTATTGAACATTGTTAATAAAAATACCTTTTGAAAGTGAATCACCCTCCTCTGCAGTGTATGGGCTAGCCATAGCATTCTCACTATCTGAAGCTGTGGCATCCTCTGAAGTTTCATTATCATCCTCCCCTGCAATACATGGGCTAGCAATAGGGCTCTCATTATTCACCTCAGAAACTTGGGTTCCAATTACACCGAGGAGCATGTCCTCCATGACAGGTGATGGGGGTATGGAGGTGGGGGGCAAAAATGCTATGGATAGTTGGCTATCACAGCTCTCACATCTGCAGCATGATCTGAGATTGTACCTAGAAAAATCAGTGAACATTGAGGACTCCATAACAAACTCAAAATACAGTATGCTCCACAGACTCAAGAATTTTTTAATAAAAAAATATGAAATCTCTCTCTCTCTCTCTCTCTCTCTCTCTCTCTCTCTCTCTCTCTCTCTCTCTCTCACACACACACACACACACACACATGCCCAATAGAACACTCAAACTCATTTAAATCTCTCCCAAAAATATAGAAAATGGTCGTTATGTTTAATGTGGTGTAAAACAGCCGTTACACCATATGTAAAAAAATGAAATCAAACTCTTTAATGATCCATATTGATACTTACTTGACCGAATAACCAAAACATTAATTAAAAGAAGGCCGTTAAGTCACAGTACTTTTAAAAATAGTGCTACTGCTTGACTCCATCTCAACTGCTAAAATCCTATGCTTATTTAGTTATATTCTAAGTTGCTGAACTGTAGAGATAAGCAATAGAGGATGACAAGCAGAATCGCATACTGCACATGCAAGAAACTGGTTATGAAAATAACGGTCATGTTGATAGTATAGCTACTGATATTACTATACGCTACTTGCCTGTTATTTTGCCTCGTATAGCTTCAGGTCAGTAGCGGCCTCCATAAACGTAATGGATTTTTGGTGACTATTCTGCCCATTTTTGAACAGATTAAAAAGCTAAATAGTCACCTGTTTTTTTTAAAAAAAAATTAGTGCAGATTATGCCTGCCATCTGCCATGTGGCAGCATTGGATTGGTATCAAATTTTTTTAGTGCTGATTCTGCTTGCACCTGCCACGTGGCAGCTAAGGATTGGTTTAAAAAGGGTCCAAAAATTCATTACGCAATGGAAGGGGCCGGGCAGAGGCCATTCTGCCCAGTTCGGATTTCGAAAATTTTTTAGGCTCGGTCCCTCCGGGCCTCGCCTAAAAAAATTCTGGAAATCCTTACCGGGCAGAATGGCCTCTGCCCGGCTCCTTCCATAATACATAAATATTTTTTCCAAAGTCTGACTAGCCAACGTGGCCAGAGCGCGGCCTCCGCCTGTGGATAGCGGACCCTGGCCGGCCGGTAGAGGTTCAAGTGAATGAACTATGAGAGGGGAACAAGTCAGAGAGATTTACAGAAGGATTGAGAGACACTGCAGTCTTGAGTAGAACTAGTGGAGAAGTCTCTCTAGCTTCTAAAAACACAGAATCCAATTCTTTAGTAAGAAAGATTCTGAAAATGTAAGACACAACCTTCGTATTTGATAGATTTGGCAAAGGGCCCGTTAGTGGAAGCAAATCCTTTGCAGATTGAAGTGTCCAGAGAACATAAACGGCTGCTATTTGCGCACGAGCAGAGGATCTATCCAGTCATAGCAGTTGTGAGGAATCATATCGGACACATGGCATCATCCGGTTGGATATGAAGAGCCACGTTCTGAGTCATAGTAGAGATTTGAAAATGCAATTAATCTGCACCGTTGGATCACAACTGCTATGTCTGGTATTTGTGATCCGACGGTGGGCTACTGCTGTAGCCACCCTCGCCGCTCCAGCGGCTCAGAGTGCTACAGCCGATAGCCCACCTCCGCAACACTAGTCCTTTCTATGCCTTTTTGCCCTCTCGATTTGTTCTGTTGAGCTTTGAACGCGCAAATGCCCTTCACGTGGGGGGGGGGAAGGCCCTGCCTGAGGGCCTTCCTTGCTGGGAGGGCCCTTACCGAGGGCAGGAGCCCGAGGGCACACCCCGACCAGCAAGGAAGGCCCGAAGCCCTCGGGCCTTCCCCGACGTAATGCCATTGTGTAAAAGTTTGTTTTTTTTTTTTCCGTTTTTTGGCCGTATGGTATGGTCGTACGGCCGTACGCGTAGACCAGTTTTTTTTTTTTTTTTTTTTTTTTTCGATTTTTTGCCGTTTTTTTTTTGCAAATTTTTTTACGTTTGTGGTGGAATGTGGATGTGGATAGCCAATGACGGGCTGCCACATAGCACATGCACATTCCACCAAAGAGAGGAGAGAGAACGTGCATTCCACCGGAGAGAGGAGAGAGAACGACAGATTCCTAGGAGAGAGAAAATTGGACGGACATTATGCTCCTGGAGGTGGTCCCAAAATACAAAGGACACATGAGCACAAGGCATTACGGTTTTTTGAAAACAGGCCAGAGGAGGAGGACAAGCACGGCCAGGGAGAGCCCTCCACGGGCGGAGGCTACGCCTTGGCCATCATAAAAGGGTGTGCCTTGGGGAGCGGGTCGTGGTAGGCTAGGGCCAGATGATGTGGGGGCGGGGCAGGCCAGGGACTAACGAAATTTCAAGTAACCGTTAGAAATGCTACACGAGCTCCGTGGACAAATAGCGCTCAAACAGCGCTGGAAAGTGGATGACCCTCTTAAGTCCTTCCTGTTCCCGAATCTCTCTTCTTCTTCTTCGCTGCAAAACAATGTGATAGCATGAGCACCTACAACTAGTGTAGGTTAGGCTCGAGTAGGTTAGGGTAGGGTAGCATGAGCAGCTGCAGCTAGGGACGCCTTCACCTCTGCGTTAAAATGAGGCCAACTAATAGCCTTCGTCGACGGAGGGCGATCCCTGGCCAAAAGGTGAGACGACATTGTGGCCATTAGATCAGGCTCTGTGGCCAGGGGACACTCTCCGCCAGCGGAGGGTGGTACTTGGCCGCGCCATGTGGATTTCAACAATGTCATCCCTTGGGACTTACTTGGGAGAGAGCTTGGGATGAGAGATTTCGTGTTAAGGTGGAGCCAAAGAGAAGCAGAAGGCGTTTTTATGGGCCGAAAACGCCGATGAGATTTGCCTGAAGGTCCTTGAAATCTCTTGCCATGTGTGTGTGTGTGTGTGTGTGTGTGTGTGTGTGTGTGAGAGAGAGAGAGAGAGAGAGAGAGAGAGAGAGAGAGAGAGAGAGAGAGCGAGTGAGAGAAAGCCATGGTTGTGGTGAGAAATAAAGACTGCAGAAAACTTTGTCAATCGATATTAGGAACGAGTACAAGAGTGAAAGACAACTATACACATAGCTAAGAGTGTACTTTAGAATGGAAACTGGGAGGATCTACTTTGGAAATACTTTTGGAGTTTTTTGAGAGCTAGAATGGCAAGACGGAGGTAGAGTTGTCTTCAGTCATCGCTTCATTGCTGGTATGTTTGGGTCCAAGCAAGGGGAGTTTCAAGTTTTTGGAGTGTTGGTACATGAGAATTTCTCAGTGGAAGAAATGATTGAGGTGCAACCAATGTTATCTATTGATGGGCAAAGTATGTTTCTTTTAAAAAAACATTGTCAAATATCTATTGTGCCAAGCAGATTAACACAAATCACATTGATCCCATCATATTAGTGGACAATGCAGATTCGAGTCATGAAAAAGAAAAAGCAGGTTGGGCTACAAAGGCATCAAATAGTGCTGACAGTGTAGAGGTTCTTGACAATAATCCTGAAATTGACAATATTTTATTCGTACAATCAGCTACGGAACTAATCTTGGGAGGTGGAAAAGAGGGGACATTGTGGAAGCTGATTGCTAACTCTGAAAAAATTGTGCGAGTTTCAGAGTTGCCTTTGGAGTATAATGGCAACGTTACTTTTAAACTTCCAAGTGCTATGATTGAAGGCAGTGCTTGGGATGGCATCCAGCAAAAATTTGATGGACATATGTGGACCAAGCCAGTGACTTCCAATGTTGTTTTCAATGGGATAGTGCAAAAAAGCACTTGTGCTGGATCATACGAGTGTCCAAATCGAACTTGTGGAGGTAGGAGTCATGAGGGACAACCAAACAGGCTACATTTTTCTGGTCATGTACGAAAAGTATGTCCAAAATATTCTGAGTGTTCAGAAAAATTTGGTTCTCTAACGTCTTTCTATTGTAAGTTTGTGCCTATTTGCAATTTTCAATACAAATGTATGATTTACTATGTTATTCCAAACAATCCAAAGGAGACTAGACTGGTGATACATTTTGGCCATCATGATCACCCTGTTCGTCCTGGTGTGAGCAAACAAAGATTAGACACTATTAGAGAAAAAGTGAGAGAGATCTTGAGAGTGGACAAAGATGCACGTCCCAAAAAAATTCAAATGGACATTGCAAGAGAGCTAATCACAAGTTGTGTTACTGGAAGAAATGCAATGACAGAAACAGACATTTGTAGAGTTGCGAAGGAGATGCAGCCTCTTGTGATGCAAGGGATATTTCAAAGGATGGTTCATCGTGCAAGGAAAGATATAGGTCCTCCATCAGACTCACTTGATTCCCTTTTGAATCTTAAACGAACTTGTCAATATGATTTTTTTTCATGGCATGTTATTCCCCGCTGGAATAATGCCTTCTTGATAGAATGATGAGGATTTTCTTCAGCGGCGTACTAGCAGCCTGTGTGCAATCCAAATTGGTGTTGAAATAGGTGATGGTTGCGAGCTAGAGTATCGCTACCCCTCAATGGTCTTGCCTTTGCAAGATTTGACAATCTTTTGAGCGTAGGAAACTCTGGCACATTAGGTTTTTTTTGTTTTGTGAAGAAGTTTATGACGGCGCTCTGGATCCTCTGTGAATGACTGGAGATGGTGTTCACGGATGTTGATGGGTGATCAAGAGAGGTCTGAATGAACTAAAGAGTGCCAAAAAGTAGGTTGTATGCACAAAGATTGCCAATAGTATTCGCCAGAAACGTCAAGAAGAACTCATAGGCTACTGAGGTACAAATGAGTTCATCCAGTTCGTTTTTATGCTAGAGCTGCAGTACTCGGTTGAGTTTTAACCTGTGTTTGTTGGTCGTTGAGATTGCAGCTTGTTGAGATCCGGTCGAGATTGATTCTCTGTTGAGATCCGCGGTCGGGATTCGGTCGAGATTTCCTCGGTTGAGATCCGAGATTCGGTTGAGATTTCTTCGGTCGAGATCCGGTTGAGATTTCTTCGGCCGAGATCCGATTGAGATTTCTTCGGTCGAGATCCGGTTGAGATTTCATCGGTTGAGATCCCGTTGAGATTTCTTCGGTCGAGAAGTTCATAAGTATGATGAAGTTCTCAGTGGGACTTGTGGTCTCAATTACCAGATTTGTCTGTTGATGAACAAAAAATGACGTCTCAAAATTTCAGAAAGAATTTTGACCTACAAAGATTGTATAATTTAGCATCTGAAGCTATACCAGATGATGTGAACTTGTAACACTCTTGTGATGGAAAAAATGCATCAGAGAATTTTTTTTTTTAGTAATGATAAACATAAGCAGTCAATAAGTACAAAAATAATGAAATTAGAAACAAAAACAATCCATATACAAAATGAAGTGTTGTTATTAGATAGGGTCAACGAAAAACAACTCTTCATAGTATCGTCGTAGACGACCGCCATTGACGACAGTGTCTAGGAGTACTTCGTCAAGTGTCTCTAACTGGACTGCTCCATTTGGGAAGATTTTATTGATTACAGATAGTCCTTCACTTTTTCAGGGTGCTTTTTAGATGTGTAGAGAAGCCATGTCAACTACTTTTTCCATGGGGCAATCATCCAAGGTCGTGTCAACGGCCTTGTCAATTGCATCTTCCCTGGCGCAATCATTTAGGGTGAGATTAGCATGAAAAATGTTTCATTTTCTCGTCGTTGCTTTTGTCCCTCTTTTCTTTTTTGATCTCTTTAGCACAATGGGGGACTCAATGGTAATAAACTTATCTACTATGATTACTTGTGTTGGGACTACTCTGCTCATAATTTGTAGTGGTATTTAGCTGCATACTCATTTTCCTCTCTTTTGTCATTATTACATTCAACATTGTTTGATACTCTCTTACTAGAGAGCTGGGAAATCCTGAGAATGACATCTAAGCAAAGATTTAGTTTCTAATGCATGAAAACTAAAAACATAACCATAATAAAACTAGCAAGTATTAAAATATATGTCTTCATAACTTATCTTCAAAAATAAAGTACTGTTTCAACTAAAGATGACATAAAAACAAACATTTGTGAAAACATCAAGCATTTATTGTGTGTACCCAAACAACAAATATAACGATGAGCCAAAAATTTTCATTATAAAAAATTTTCTACAAGTTTTTTCATTCTTAAGATTTTCCTACAAGTTTTTTTTCCAAGGTTAATTTGAGATTTGATAAGCGAGACCTATCCTCATCTAGCTTCCTCGCGATAAGAGAAACAATGGAAGCTATTGCCTACTCCCTTGCAGGTGCTTAAAGACTCACTTTGGCAGCATGGCAGGAGAGTTGGGGAGAGGGGAGGGCGGGTCGGGTAGGAGGGAGGTACGGAAGAAGGGTAGGAGAGGGAGGGTAGGGAAGGTCAGAGGTATGATCATTTTATTTCTACTTGCTTATTTATACTTGCTTGGTGAATAAGCTCAACTGAAGAAAAAAAAAAGTTTAGATTAACAATTTAAACTATCTATAATCAACAATACATATCTCTATCATTATTATTATCGCTATTCCATCAAAAAACATTTGCTTTCCAAAGATAATAATGGATCTAAACATTTGCAATTACATTCCAATCATGAGTTTAAATAATGTCTCAGGTGGTGGTGCGTCACGCACGGGTGAGTCATCTCTATATCTAGGCTCCTCGAAATCATCGTCACCTCCACAAGCAAAAGAACAACCACCTAAATGACTCTTACATGGTGCTGACCTAGCAACGCAAGGTGTGGAGGTCTGAGGAATGGACCTATGTGGTGAGGGCCTCTGTGATGGTACGGGTGAATGTGCACTAGTGGGGGGGCTCTGTGGACTAGCCTATTGTGAGGCCGTTGGAGAGTCTAACATGCAGACACACTACTTAACCAGTCCATACACTCTTCATGAGACGGAAAAAGACCAGACCCAAGAGATGGAGGGTCAGACATCTACATATTAAAAATGAACTACGATTAAGATAACAATGATAGACATAAAACATAAAATTAACTATAACACAAACCTAAACATAAACTTTATCCCCTATTTATTCAATTTCCTTACCTTTGGTCCATTGTTTCTAAATCTTTAATTTAAATCTTTTACCCTGAATCTCTTTATATCATGTCCTCATGTATACCCTTTCTATAAATCCTTTAATCTAAACTCTAAACACTAAAGCCCTTTTCAACTGTCTTACTTGCTTTCACGATTTTAAAACGTTTATCTTTATTAAGTTGTAGCATATGCTCTTCACATATTTTAGAAAGTTTCAATTGAAAGAAAATACCCACAAACAAGGCAACAAGATTCAACAAAACAAAACAACAATATTTCAACAAAACAAAGAAACAAGATTCACAGTAAACAATGCTCACCTTGTCTCCAAAAGCTTTATCCCAAGAAGCTTTACTCCAAATTGATGGTACTGTAATAAAAGAGAGAGAGGAAAAAGAGCGTCAATGAGAGAGAGAGAGAGAGAGAGAGAGAGAGAGAGAGAGAGAGAGAGAGAGCAAGCTTTACTCAAATTGCTTCAACTCTAATGAAAAAGAAACAAAAGAGTGTGAATGAGAGAGATAAAAGAATAGAGAGTCATCAAGGTTTTCAAAAAACTTACTTTACTCCAAGCCCTACTCCAAGTTCACACCCTTTTAAATAGCTTTACTCCCTTTGAGAAGCTTTCTTATGCTCGAAAAGGTTTACAAGCTTTCAAATAGCTTTACCTCAAGCTTTTGAAAGCTTTTAAAAAGCTTTAACTTTGATGAAAAAATAAATAAAAGAGTGTCAATGAGAGAGAAAAGAACATAAACAACAATAAACACAATGTAACAAAGCAAAACAAGTAAACTTTTGAATGCTGGCTATGGTGCTTACCTTTGTTTCCAATGCTCAACTTTTTGCTCAAGCCCTGGCTATGGTGAGAAGGTAAAGAGCTTTGGCTGTGACAAAAGAACATAAACAACAATAAACACAAATGTATCAAAGAAAAACTAGTAAACTTTTGAATGCTAACTATGGTGCTCACCTTTTTGTCCAATGCTCAACTTTTTCTCCAAGCCCTGGCTATGGTGAAAAGGTAGAGAGCTTTGGCTGTGACAAAAAAGCATAAGAAGGATCAAGCATCATTAGAAGAGCCATAGAGAGCAACAACACCGCTAGGCACAAAAATATCCTTTTCCTCATGCTCAAAAATTGAAAATAGAAATGGGAAGAAACCGCGACGCGCCACTCTATCAAGTTCCAATAATCGACTCTATGGTCGACGCTAGCAACGTCGACCATAGCATCGATTTCCAAAACTTAATCGACTTTATGGTCGACGCTAGCAATGTCGACCATAGCGTCTATTACATTCTGGAAATCGACGCTATAGTAAACGCTGCTAGCGTCAACCATAGAGTCGATTACCAGAACTTAACAGACGTTGTCTAAAAAATAACTGGGTCGCATAGCGTAGGTATTCTTAGAATGTTGTAGCAAATCGACTTTTCTTGAATTGTTATTTCAAATCAACGAGGTGTTATCACAATTTGGGCGGAGATTCTACATTTCAAAAGAACGCACCTGCCAGTGGAATGAAAGAACAAGGATAGGAAAAAGTCAAAGATACACCAGGTACTTACATATATCTATAATCATTGTCTCACATCTAGCAATTTCATACGAAATTTTATGAAATAGGATTTTCCTTATAGACATCAGATTTTCCTTACGCATATAAGCCATACTGTAGGTACTGCTGTTCCCGAACCCCCGCCAGGGCGCAATGCCCCTAGACCAATTAGTGTGGATTTTGAGGACATCAAACCATCTTTGCAAGACCAACATATGGAAGATGACGAACCAACAGATAATTATACTTAGAATTTGAAAACCTTATGGATAATGCAAGTGAACCCTTATATACAGGATGTAAAGTTAGCAAGTTTTCAGCAACATTGTTACTTCACAATCTTAAGATGGTGCATGGTTGGTCACATGCAAGCATGGATGAGTTGCTACATCTTTTGAAGAAAGACATTTTTCCATTAGAAAACGAGCTTCCACCATCAACATACCAAGCAAAGAAAATGATCAAAGATCTTGGGTTGCACTATAATAGCATTCATGCATGTGTTAATGACTACATATTATATCGTGGGGAGCATTCTATATTGGATTCATGTCCTATTTGTGGGGCTAGTCGATGGAAGGAAAGAAAGAGAAAAATACCACAAAAAGTATTAAGACATTTTCCATTGATACCACGCATTCTTCGAATGTACAGGTGCTCTAGTTTTCTTTAATCAATGCAAGATAAAATTTTGAGTTTCATCATTACATCTGAACATCAAATTTATGTTTCATTTTCAAATATATATTTATAGACAGAAACACACACGCATATGTGCATATTATATCTATATATATATAGATATATATATATATATATATATATATATATATATATATATATATATATATATATATATATATATATATATATATATATATATATATATATATATATATATATATATGCACACACACATATATTAATATTGATATCTTTTTTATTTGTTAGCAAATCTAATGCTATGGCATACACAAGGTAGAAGCCATGACAATATGCTAAGACATCCAGTAGAATCGCTTGCTTGGAAGCATGTGGATTCAGCTTGGTAGCCGTTTGCTAAAGAACCTCGAAATGTTCGACTTGGACTTGCTATAGATGATGTGAATCCCTTTGAGTAGCAGATGGAGTACTTGGCCTATTCTTTTAGTGAATAATAATTTGCCACCTTGGCTAGCTACAAAAAGATTCTCTGTTATGATATCATTGCTTATTCCTGGTCCGAACCAAGTAAGAGAAAATAAGATAGATGTTTGTTTAAAAGTCTTTGTGGAAGAGTTGCTGGAATTGTGGAATGGAATACCTGCTTACGATGTTACACGGCCGATGCATGAAGGGAGACATTTTACTCTAAGTGGTATTTTGTTGTGGACAGTCCATGATTTACCTGCATATGGCTTGCTTGTGGGATGTAGAGTGAAGGGTTATCTTGCTTGTCCAATTTGTGGCCCAGAAGGAGAAGGCAGATGGTCAGAATATCTACGTAAAGGAGTGTATTGTGGACATAGAAAGCTCCTTCCTCCTGATCACAAGTTTAGAAAAATGAGGACTGCATTCAATGGAGAGATATCCTCCTCTGAAAGTGACTACAGATGACATTTTTAAATGGACAAAAGCACATGCGACATGGAATAGTAGTCACCCACGTAAAAAGAAGGACGATTCTTCAAAAGTCACGGGATGAAAGAGATTATCTATTGTAGCCGAAAACATTCTAAAAACTATTCTTAGAATGGGTGACAAAGATTCAATCAAAGTGCGGGAAGATATGAAACAACTTGATATTAGACAATCTCTCTGGCCAAGGAGATGTGAAAATGATACGAAGAAGATTTTTTTGCCGTACGCACCATACACATTCACAAAGCAAGGAAAGGAGACCTTTTTTTCAATTGTAAAATATATGAAAACTCCGACATAATATAGTGCCTCCATGAGAAAACACATTGTAGGTTTTTTTATACTCAACTTATTCTATTGCATGTTATAACTCAACTATGATGTCCTCATTGTGCCTAATTGGTGTCTCGTACGCATGTTATATTGATACCAATTGAATGTATCGCTCTTGTTTGAAACAGACGGAAAGCTTAAGAGCATGAAAACTCACGACTATCATGTCTTCATGCAACAAATACTTCCAGTGGCTGTACGTTGCGGCATATTTGACATAGCACGACCTGGCATTTTAAAGATTAGTCATTTTTTGAGAATGATATGTGCATGAACTATAGACTTATCAAAACTAGAATCTCTACAACTAGAAGTGGTTACGACACTTTGTGTTTTAAGATGCCATCAACTTCGATTACAATGCAAATGATTTTCCGAAATGGCTCTTGAAAAATGTTTTCTCTAATTTATGTTCTCAACATGATATTTCGAAGTTCTAGCGTTTCATTTATTTTCACTTTGTCATGGAAAATATAATTAACTATTTTTTCTTTTGAATTCTAGGTAAATGAACTCCATGAAGCAGGCAAGATGCTGGATTCCATGTTGATTGATTTGGCAACAGGACCAAAGCACCGTGCAACATCATATTCAGGTCTCTGGATGAATGGCTATCATTTTCGTACTAGAGATGAAGATTTGAGTAAAGTAACTCAAGACATTGGTATTACAGCATGCTTTAGAACTTGGAGTTGCAGTGATAGAAATCCTATTTCAACCAATCTTTGTAATTTTGGATGGATTTGCAAAATTTTGGAAATTGAATATGGTTTCAATTCAGTTATTCTTCTTTATGGTAAATGTGTGAAACCAAATATAGTCGGAAAGCATGCAAGCATGAGGATGGACAACAATGGTTGTTGCTTAATAGATGTAACAAAAACACTCTGACAAACTAGCATGGAAGATCAGCCATCTGTTATGCCTGAGCATGTGCAACAAGTGTTTTATGTCCAGGACCCGATGACAATGAATTGGAATGTTGTATTGCATCATTATGCTAGGGGAAGACGTGATGGTAAGGATGGGAATAATGTCATGGATTTTTCATTGGTCGAGGACTTTTGCACGACATCAATAGATCTTATCATGGATGAAGAGGAATGTACATCTCATGTGGATATTGTTGAAGGACATGTTATCGATCTCCTCACAAGATCTCCAAAGTAGTGATGATTTAGAGACAGAGTCATCTCGAAATGTACTTTGCAAATATCTGTGTAACTATTTTATCTAAGAAATTCGAAACTAATTTCTCTATTAATTCTAGTAATGTTAGCACATTGTGCAATCATAAAGGTTTTTTTAACAACCCACATGTTGTCAAAACTCGTATAGATCCAGTACATGTATATTTTCAAACATTAATGTATGTAGCTGTGTATTAAGATTTCATAAAGTTTAATCCATATGGCATGTGTTTGTGTACTATACATGCAACTGATCATTTGCATTATGCATATGCGCTTATATATCATGCACCAATCTTAAAATCCTATATTGAATAACCTCTATTTTGAGACACAAAATAAATGGCAATAGAAAGTGTTGTTACTACCATACAACCCCAATTTTTGCCATGGCAATTGTTTCTACATTTTCTGCCATGACCAATAAATTGTAAAATTATAGAATATTCACAGAATGTAAAGTTAGAATGCCTAGTTTAATTCATACTGAGAATATATGTAGAATGATGAGGTGTGGACCTAATGCAATGCTGGGGGACCCCATATATGACACACAACATATAGCAAAAATTCGCAAATTTTGCCATGGCCCACAAGTTTCAGAAAATGTGTTTTTCTCAAATTTTTGCCACGACTACTCTCTTTCTCTCTCACACACACACTCTCTCTCTTTCTCTCTCGCTCTCTCTCCTTATCACTCATCTCCTCTCTCTCTCTCTCTCTCTCTCTCTCTCTCTCTCTCTCTCTCTCTCTCTCTCTCTCTCTCTCTCTCTCTCTCTCTCTCTCTCTCTCTCTCTCTCTCTATGAGTTCCACAATTTAGGCCAAAAAATTGTAGAAATTTTTTTCTGCAGTTCTTGCCATGATGGTGGAAATTGTGGAAAATCTTTTGCAATTTCATCCACAATTTGCAACAATTTTTGCCATGTCTAAAAATTGCGAAAAAAATTCCGCAGTTTTTTCTACAATTCCTACCACAACTAGAGAAATTGCGAAACACTTTTTGCAATTCTTTTTGCAATTTCTGCCGCAGAAAGTTTTCCGCAATTTTTGCTATGGCCTAAAAATTGCAAAAAAATTTTTTCGCAATTTTGTCTGCAATTTCTACCACGATGGGAGAAATTGCGGAAAACTTTCTGCAGTTTTTTCTACAATTTCTGCCACCGAAACGTTTTTTGCAATTTCCGTCATGGCCTAAAAACTGTAAAAATTCGTTTCCGCAATTTTGTCTGCAATTTTCACCACAACGGAAGAAATTGCAGAAAATTTTCTACAATGTTTTCTGCAATTTCTGTGGCGGAAACATTTTCCGCAATTTCGGCCACGACCAAAAAATTGCGGAACTTTTCTTTTCCGCACTTTTTTTTCGCAATTTCTGTGATAATGAAAAAAATTGCAGAAGTTTTTTCCAATTTTTTTTTTGCAATTTTTACCATGACACTAGAAATTGCGAACAATTTTTTGCAATTTTTGACATAACAATACAAATTGCGGAATTTTTTTCACAATTCTTTGACTTTTTGCAATTTCGACCAAAAAAAATTGCAAAATTTTTTTTCCGTAATTTTTGCCACATTTTTTTGTAGCGAGGCTCTCTCATGAATACTCATTGCAATAAGCAGAGGCTTCACAAGGGTCATCCACTGAGTGATCATGTCTGTGCTAGGAATAATCACAGTATCCGTTGCAGATGGGACATCACGATGGATAGTGTAACGAGCTGACTGAGACGTATCTGTGGAAGACATGATGGAAAAGAACATAAACTGAGAGTAAGAAACATGAGTGTATATCAGAAAACAGTAGGGGACGTTTAAAGGCTTTGGTCGCTAGAAAAATTGGCAAGAGCTTTGCTAGCACAAGTGAGAAATGAAATCGAATTCTGCTCTTTTATAGGCTGATTCGGAGGGTCCATTAGACAATGTACTAGTTTGGCTGTTCAGTTCTGAACCAGAATTTGCAGGCTTGTTCAATTATGTGAAAATAGATTATAAAAATTTCAGCGAAGGTTTCTGAAGCTTTGAACCTATCCAGGGAACGTTTTTCAAGTCTGACGAAGGATGAATCTTCGTCCAAGAGGATCCTTCGCCCAAGTATTGTCATAAATGCAAATGGACAGTTTGACTTTGACTGACCATTAAAAATGAGCCACGTGGCAGATGTACAGATGTCGTACAGACAGGCAGAAAAAAAAAAAACAGAATCTGCCTTTGAAAAAAATGCATGCATTTTTTGCTTTTTGATTTATTTGAAAATGGGCATAATATTCAGCAGGTATTCGTTATGATATTGTAATCATTCTCCACAAAAAAATTTTACTTTTTAATGAGGAAAACGGTGATGCTAGAGCGAAATCTCTAGGAGAAAAAAAACTTATGGCAAAATAATTTTACGTGCACCTTCAAGTTGCCAAAAGTTGCATGTAAAAAAATTATTTATTTTTATACACCTTCTACCCAGAAGGTACGTGTGAAAAAACAAAATAAATAAAAAAGTACGTTGTCGAAGGATTCCTCCTCGGGCAGTTCTCCTTGGAGAAGGGACCTCGAGATAGCCCCCCCCCCCCGATGTGGCACACTTATAATATATATCAAGGAAAGATATGCACATTTATAAGTAATCTCGGGAAAATAACTTCTATTTTGGTGATTTGAAAAGTAGACTCCATAAGTTTTAGCTTTGTCACAATGGCGGTAAACTATTGTTAAGGCTTTTCTAAAAATTGAGATGTCACTCTTAGGTGAGTTTTAACATTGAAGATGATTTTGTTGGCCTTGCCTTCTAAAGGCAATATTGTGTGTTGAGGTTGGTCAAAGCGGTTTGGAAGAAAGTCAACGTTAAAGGCTAAATTGTGGTGGTGGTTCAAACACTTAAAGTTTGGATCTTGGTGGAGGGCTAAAATAGCGTGCACGCATGGAAAGTCTTCTTTTTCTATAAGTGACATGCAATGAAGCCATTAAGAACATGTTTGCCCTTGAATGTTTGCATGAAAGAGATTTCATGGCTTGCATGTAAATAAAACATTCAGCTTGCATGTCAATCAAAGATGTGTGATTAATGAATTCATATGACTACTCATTTTGCAAAATTGCAGGCAACACTAAGGGGACATCTTCGATTCATTTATTTAGCTTTGTTGCATAGAGAGTTCTAAAGTTCGTGTGCAAATAGCCAGTGTTCGGGAAACCTCCTTGGAGTTCTCCTACATTTTCCTATATTTGGGTTTGTGTATTGGTTTTTACAAATTGATGCCGACAAAATCCTAGACTTTATAGAACATAACCTCATAATCCTACAATTATCAAAAGATAGTCTAAAAGATCCTATTAAAAAATATTTTGCAAGATACAAAACTGTGAAAAATATTTGCTTGCCATTTAATTTCCTGCACTAATTTTTTCTTGTCTTCCAATAGAAAAAACAAGATATCAAATAAAGGCTTATCGTTGAGCTAATGTTCAAACTCACCATTAAACTATCATTCAAACTTACCATTGAATTATCATTCATTTGATATGGCTTGTTTTTATGACAATATTAAACTAAAAAGATTTGATTGAATGTGACTATTTTTAAACAATTACCAACATAAAATGCACAAATACTGAAGCAATACAGTGAGAAGGTTGGAGCATCATATAGAAAATTTATATTTCCTTGAATGTCACTATTTTGGGCACTTATGCCGAAATACATATGGAAAGCACCAACAGTGCAAAGATTAGTGGCCGCTATAGAGCGTATGTCATCTCTATCAGATATCCATAATAAATATCATGGACACTTCTTTAATGTCTCTTTGAATTACCATTGAACTTAATCTGCACAACTACTAGTCTGGAGTCTTTGGCTTAATCTATCATTTGTAACACGAGTCTCAAGGTGCCCTTGCAATGTGTACAGTGTAGAAAACCCAAATATTGATGTCGATTGTTCCACCTCCACAACCGTTGTACATCCCAAATGTAGTTGGAACCTGGAAACAACAAAATCTTGTCAGCTTAATGTTTGTTAACCCTGCAGCAGCTACAGATCATTTTCATTTGACTCCACCATCCTGCAGCCTTTGCCACATACTTCACCAATACTAGACCTTCTGTAGTGCTTTTGAGGTTGAATGCATTGCAAGTCTGAGAAACGGTCCAAACGGTACCGAAAAACGTGGGCTGCTATTGCCAAAAATCTTTCTGTGTAGATTCAGTTGCCTGTGGCCTGTACCTAGTGTGCTTCATGTCAATGAGTAGATTCTTTATGTTATTGGTCTCAATGTAGAACCAGGTTACAATTTTGATTTGATATATATATATATTGCTGAATAGAGCGAACTTCTACATACAAAACATGACACTTGCTTTTGAGAATAAGAATGAAAGCATAACAATTGTATAGTTGCCTTATTCGAGCTTCTAAAGCTTGCAAGAAAGTTTCTAAATGTTGCTGAAAATTTAGCCAACCAAGAAAGTGCATATTCAATACAGACCTCATGATGCAAACATTTCTTGAAGCTTATGATCAAAGTTTTTCTAAGAATCTGTGACACAATTATTCTTCATCAACATCATAACACATGCTATTGAGGATAGAAATGACAGGCAGAAACATAGACATAACAATTAGCTGTAAAATTGCCTAATTTAAATTTCTAAAGCTATGAAAACTTACCCAAAAAAGTGCATGTTCGGCTAAGATATCAGTTCAACATAGTGCAGACTCCAGGAGCAAAAAATTATAACTATATTTGGCTGATCTTGTCACATCGGCTGCATACATACACCATATGAGTTTGTGTTGGACATTTCAACATCCAAACATTACAAGACATAAATCGGTTCTCCAACATTCGATTCAATCAAATCATGCAAGGGACACCTCCATATTCAAAGCTTATCAACATTAGTTTTACAACTTATCAATTTGTTTTGGAACGTACTATTCCTTGGATCCTAGGGCATATCATAG
Source organism: Diphasiastrum complanatum (assembly GCA_029204225.1). Taxonomy (NCBI): domain Eukaryota; kingdom Viridiplantae; phylum Streptophyta; class Lycopodiopsida; order Lycopodiales; family Lycopodiaceae; genus Diphasiastrum; species Diphasiastrum complanatum. Next base: position 13,639,076 of record CM055100.1, on the reverse strand, counting down.
AAATTTTGTTAAAGACCTATGAGGACACACAAATCTTTAATCGAATTGAGAAAAAAGTGAAAGTCACCAATGCAAGCATAACCATTTTATAAAAATGCGTTATTCAAGTTTCTCAAATTTGCAACAAAAATTAGATGGGAAGCAAAAAACTTAACAAAATGTTGCATATTTAGACGAGATATCACTTCAACTCATGGCAAGAATAGACAAAATTCTGGTTATATTCAACACATCAACATAGACAAATGATTACATGAACTTGACCCACTTTTGAGCATTTAAACATCTAAATAAAAAACAAATCAGCTCTCAAACATCATGTGCTCAAATCACAAGGGACTCCAACATAGATATTTCTAATCAACATTAGTAGGAGTACCACTTACGAATATGTTTTGAAAAGTACCTCAAAAAGCCCATCGAACCTTTTTTTAGGGCCTAAAGAATATCATGAAAACTTTCTTTGCTAAAGAATGTGAGAACACATATTTGGTGAACATGGATATATCACGGATAGAATTAAAATCCAGCAACAAGGAAGTAAAATGCATGATAATATGAGTACCGCTTACCAATCTATTTTGAAAAGTACCTCAAGAAGCTCATCGAACCTTTTTTAAGGGCCTAAAGAATATCATGAAAACTTTCTTTGCTAAAGAAATGTGAAAACACATATTTGGTGAACATAAATATATCACGGATAGAAATAAAATCCAGCAACAAGTAAAATGCATGATAAAATTCTCATTTAAGTTTGGAACAAACCTAAATATAGAGCAGAAGACTTACCAAAATGTTGCATATTTAGACAAGATATCGCTTCAGCTCATGGCTGGAATAGGCAAAATTCTGGTTATATTCAACACATCAACATAGACAAATGATTACATGAACTTAACCCACTTTTGAGAATTAAACTTCCAAATAAAGACAAATCAGCTCTCAAACATGATGTGGTCAAATCACACAAGGGACTCCAACATATATATTTGAAATCAACATTAGTAGGAGTACCGCTTACAAATCTGTTTTGAAACGTACCTCAAAAAGCTCATTGAACTTTTTTTGAGGGCCTAAAAAATATCATGAAAACTTTCTTTGCTAAAGGAATGTTAGAACACATTTGGTGAACATGGATATATCAAAGATAGAAATAAAATCTAGCAACAACGAAATAAAATGCACGATAAAATTCTCATTTAACTTTGCAGAAACCTAAATATAGAGCAGAAAACTTACCAAAAAAATGAACTTAATTGACAAACAATTATATGAGTCTATTTCAGCATTTTAGCATCTAAACAAAACTTGTAGATTAGCTCTCAAACAAGTGCTCAAATCACTCAAAGAGCACCTATGTGTTTAAACAATTTACTAACAATCAGGTTTCAATTTTTCACTCCCATTTATGTGCTTGTCCATTATTCTATTTTAGATTTGAAAACATGGATGACTAGTCATTATGGTTTTCCAAAATTCATTAGAAATCAAAATAGAAACGATAGTTAATGAAAGGACAAATCATTAAATAATTTCTCAACTAATCATTTAGCACCTAGAAATATATATGAACTGAAAACTTACCAAAATGTAGGCAGTATATGGTTACATCAACTTGTCATTTGAGTCTGCAAAAATGTGTCTATATTCAGCAGACCTCGTCCAAGAGCTAATAGCATTCGAAAAGTCCAACGAATTGAGGTCATCACTTCCCTCAATTGAAATGCACATTAAGGCATCCAGGGTATCAATCCTATTTCTTTTTTTGTCTTTTATAAGATTGAGCCTGTTGAAACCCCTTTTGCAAGCAGCCGAATTCGCACATTGCACAAGCGCAATGCAAGACAATGTATACAATTCTTTGTATTTCTTTGTTAGCTGCTCATTACAGCCAATGATCGTTGATGTATCGCGAAACGACCTCCCGCTCCATTCAGTCATTGCTTGAATATTATATGCTTTATATTCTTTCCTCACCTCTTCAATGGCAATGAGTGGAGGAATCAAAGCTCCAGTTGCATCAACTCTTGACACCCCATAAAAATCAACAAGACAGTGTATCTCTTTATACCCATAATCTTTCATTTCTCTCATACATGTTGGTATATTGCTAGGAGATAGTGCCTTGAAACAACTTAAATGATCTCTATCTTGAAACTGTTTCGACAAGCTTTTAACTATAGCACGAGAAAATGACTTTTGGAAGTCAATAGCCTCTTCCAAGTCATCTCCTACAACAGACTTGCTAATTTCTATATCATAATACATATTCTCTCGTATACAACTTTGTAGCTTTTGTAGATAACCATTTTCAGGTCCATTGTTATGGCCATATTCTGTTAAGGACCTAGAATAGTCCTAATATGGTAGACCGGCCCTCCAGTGTCCGAGATTATTGGTCACGCCAAGATTTAATTCCATGTTGAGGCCAGTTTGAGACTAATTACCTTGAGAGGACCCAGACACTCGAATTGAGACATTTGGAGCATTGCATGTTTGTGTGACAGATATAGACAGGAGGACTGCATGAAGAGACGAGACCTATTCATAGTTGACCTGCATGGGGGTTGCATGGTTTCATGCACAGGACTCTACTCTCTATATAATGAGGTGGAGATTCTCCCGTCGACATATTGGGTTTAGGTTACCAGTTTATCTCTTCTCCTCTTGCTTCACATGGCATGGCTTGGGGGCTAGATCCAGGTTTGATCTAGGATTGGTTGGGTGGTTTGACTTCATCGTCTCTCTTATTGTGTTCTCTTATCCTCATCTTAGGGGCAATACTTTAGGGTCTTTACATTGGTATCAGAGCACGACTGAGATGCGGTCAAGGATGGGATTGGAGTGCTATGTTCTCAAGGGAATTATGGAGTGGATTCAATAAATTTTGATGAAAGCATGCTTTTCAAGATCTGGTGGTAGAGTGCTATTCTACTTTTATGATTTTGATAAAGATGTTGTGATTTAGTAAAGAATTCATTTCTAAATTTCTAATGCTTCATGGAAGGTTTCTTTTGAGGTAGAATGATATGCATGGACTGATCTCCTTGCTTGTTTTATTGTTAGCTTCTGCTGGATTAAGGATTACGGTAACTAGCATAACGCCATAATGTTCTGAATTATTGTCTACTTGTTTCATTGAAAGATTGATTGTAATCAATTATTCCTGACTAATATGAACCGTCTGCAAAGTAGAAAAATGGTTCCAGGATTTGCATGCTGGGGATTAAAAGTTTTACAGTATTCAAATCCTCCAGTAAGTTAGCATGTTAGGAACACTGATTGGAAGAGTCATGTGCTACTTCTTTAATTTGAGCAGAGCTTAAACAATAGCCAGTTTTAGATCATTCTTCTAATTCCCAGAAGAAGTAGTATGTTGTATATTCTGCTGATGGTAGGATTAGAATCATATGCTTGGAATAAATACATGAAACTCTTCTCTTGAAGATCATGGGAGGTGAATAGCTGTTAAAAGACTGTCACAACTGGGTTATGTCCTCTGACGTCGTTTCTCTGAGAATCAATCTGCATGCTATGTGATTGATAGAAACCGCCTGAGGGAATAAGTGTTGTGGGTCTTAGTGAAAAAACCTCTGTAGGCTGTTGGATTGCTGAAATAATACATAGGGCTGAGCAATCATATATGAAGGAGATGACTTTGTGTGAACTAAGTCATTAAACCTCCATTGCTCGCTATCATTCAATATGGTGGCTATCGCTCTCTTTCTGATGCAAGCAGCGTTGAATCCTTGATTTATGGGAGAGCGCGAGGCCTGGAGGTGAAATATTGATGGTTGTCAGCAGTGATGAGCTCATGGTTTCATTTCATTTTGGTGAGCCACAGAAGGCAGAAAATGAGCGCGATCCAGACTCCTATCATTGCTTGAATTCTCTCTGTCTCCCGATTGTTGATGGTCGCGCTGTCACAAGAAAATTTAGGGAGCCTGGGAGCTCGAGGTAGTGAGGAGAGGACGGGCATGCGACCTACTATGTGCATGAGCTCAGCAGCCATCATGGCGGGGCCGCCAGGATGTTGTAGGCCTTTTGGAAAGGAAACCCTTAGAGTTTACTTATTCTTGTAAACCTTGAAAGAAAAAAAAAAGTTTGGCCTTGCATGTGGCTTTTTTAGTACTGAGAAACTCCATTTTTGTCTATTAGCATGCAAGCTTTGCATGTGAAAGTGGAGTGACCAAGAGGCTCGACCCTTATGCAAGGGTATTCGAAATTTAGCAATTTTGGGAATTGCGAATCAGTCGTAAGGATTTTTAATACATGCCAGATGACCATCAATGTATCAAATTTTTTGATAAGTTGTAACTTTGATGAGGTTCAAGATGAGATTTCCGAACTCAAGTTACTAACACCCAATCAGTGGAATTTTGGATTCCTGGTGCTTAGTTTTCAAAAATTAATTTTGGTTTTGATATTGTTTCCCGAAATAGGGATTTCCCTAGGAACAATATGCATGTATTAAGGCCTTATTTGCTGATTAGTTGGCTTATTACGACATCTGCCGGTAAGCCCAAAATTTGTGTGGAACTTTAGTATCATTGTGTTCGTGGTCATGCAGTATTAATCGGTTTTCGATAGAAATTTTGTCGAAACCGATCTTGACGGAACAAAAGAGTGGTATGGTTCTTAGGCATATACCTAATTTAGGAATTCGATTCCTTGGTACGATGCTAAATAAACCATTTAACTCTAGAGGATGAGTACTTCCAGTAAATGGAGTTAAATTGTGTTTTTTCGATTTTCTCCTTTTCAAATCGGTGGAACACCGATCAGTTGGTTATTGTGGTTTTGATGATTGTGGTCATTAAAATTTAACAAACCAAAGCTTTTGAGATACTTGTTAAATAATTAATGGTGGAAAATTCATTGTATTTGGAGGTATTTCTTTATTCAACAATTTTATTTGGGGTGAATACAATGAAGAAGTACCCAAATCCAAATCTTATTTCCCATTAATTATAGATAATTCTAACGAAGTAATTCTTAAGCCAGTAAGTAAAAGAGAGAACAGTCCAATTTTTTTTGGGAAAAATTGTAATAATAGGAACTGATCAAAAGTAAAACTGATTTCATTTCCAATTAAAATCCTATGGTGGTTTGTATATCCTCTACCCAGGTATAGGATAGAGATGAAACTGTTTCAAACTTTTTTCCTACAGTAATTCATTTTTTTTACATTTACTAATGTCATTACGTCTTCTTGATACCTTAGCTGAAAGATTTTCAGAGAAGTGAAAATTCTAAGGAGGGAAGAAGAGTGGACATCATGGGTAGTAAGTGTGATCAGGATTTTAGTAATCCCAGTAAATAATTGCTTAATACCAGATATTAATTTCCTGGTTAGGATTCATTTAGTTGAATTTATATCTAATATCTTTGTGACCATTGAGTTATCCGCAATTTTGGACGTCAATTGTGAGGTTTAGAAGTGGAATCTGATACGTGGATTACATTGGGATCTGTTAGTTGACAGAAGCTTGTCCCTAGATTTGATGCATCAGTAGGGGTTTGAAGCTTATCATTAACCAGAAAGGATCAGGATGTAATACTGAACCATATTAATTCTTCTGTCTAAGTCACATAAACAGATGTGGATTTCGGGTATCCATCTGATAGACATGGCAGTCATCCAAATAAATGGATTTTCCAGTGTATGAGAACAAGAGATAATTTCCTATAGTGATGTAGGACAGCTAGATGATTAATGGATCTCTAGAATATCAGATAAGGTGGTTAAGGATTCTCTTGAAGGAAAAGCTGATGGTATGGGACGTCAGTAATTTTGGAAAGGAAATTCTAGGACTGTAAAGATCTGATGATCAATGGTGTGTTTTAATACCTAGTCACGATATGGGAAAGAAGAAAACCATTCGATCCAATGTGGGGTATTTTGTGAAATTTTGAGGTTTAATCTAGATCCCAATGTGGTATCTCATTATTTACAAAATCAGAGGCCCTCAAATCTATTTCTCGCTTTCTTAATTAATCATTTACTTCTCGAATATAAGACATCAGACTAGTTTATATGAATTCTTTCCAGCATGAAGTTATTCTTCTGAAAGACTGTTATGTCATATAAATTACTTGTGTGAATAGACTTGGAATTCAGATAAATTCTAAGGTTAAAATGTTTCAATTTCTTAAACCATGGAAAATTTCTCTGTTGCATAAATGGATTTCGATGGAATAGTGGTTTTTATCACTCAGATTGAAAATATTTGAAGGAGAAATCTTGTTTGTAATGAAGTGAAATTCTTTAGTGAAAGCACTTATTACTGACTTTTCTTGGATTTAGATATTTTCATATATCATCTTTCCAGTTAACTTTTATTAAAATTTATAATTTCTTTAAAAGGAGGGGCAAAGTGATGGAATAAAATTCTATTTGGAAATCTGTTGATTGCGTAGTTTTTGGAAAAGAACCAACTGTGGTATAGAAATGAGACGTGGTCTGAAAGTAATTTCGGATAGATTCAGAGTAAGATGCCCAATTGGAACTTTTCGAAATAAAAGAAATTCTCTAGGGATTATGTGGACAATCTGGAACTAGAACAGGTTTGGAATTTAAATCATTATATATAAGTAGTACAGTAAAAGGTCAAAGGTTACTAATTCCATTTTGATTGGAATAGAAGTAAGTTTGATTAGGATATAAGTCTGAGAGTCCTGTATTGGATCAACCTAATCTTAGTTTTAGTACTAGGATTGAAGAGGGGTTGATTGAGTGGATGAGATTATGTAATTAGAGGTAAGTTGAATTGGAAAACTATTGAGAGTGAATGTTATTCATCTCAGAGATTTTTCCGAATATGTTATTTACACATGAGAAATAATAATTATTTTGTAGCTGAGTTACAAGATCTCAGTGAGATATGTGAGTAACATATGTGGGTTTTGGAGGAATCTGCAAGATAAAAAAATGTGTTTATGTACTGGGTCATAGTGAGATTATTCACATATGTGCACGATTAATCTTGTATGAATCTACTGTGTATTCCTGGTTACTAGGGCTATTTGGTGCACTTAACCTAGTCGGTGAACATGAACATATGATCAAGTATTGTTTTGACAGATACTTGCAGAGTTAACAAATCTTTGGATTAGAGATTTATGGATTAACTTATAAATGGTTTGGATGAGAATCTAAATGTGGTGTCATACTAGTATAATTGAGATCTGCACCTAGACATTTGAGATTTCTAAATCTTTGATAATTAACTTGAGTAGTTGATCACTCCAGAGTGAAGTTAATTGGTAAAACGATCAGTGTGATGTGGATTCACCAGAAACTGATGGTTTTGATTTATATTGCTTGTAAGACGCATGATTAGTGAATCATTTGGGTTCATCAGTTAAAATTATGTGCATTGGATATACAGTATTCTTGGGATAGAGTACTCCTTAGTTAAGGAAGGAACTCAGCTCATTAGTGATTGTATCCCAGAGCGCTCAATTGGATAACAAATCATAATGAATCCAAGAAGAATATCTGAATTGATATTCAACAGAATTTTGGGTATCTAGATTTGATTCTAGATGGTAATCTAAAGTTTTTGTAGTTGAAGATGGTTTTCATTTTGGTATGCGTTCAATCTTTAATTACCAGTGGTTTATAGAACTTGAATCTTACACTTTAGTTAAAGAATCATGTTTGAAAAATATTCCTAAATCCAGTATTTTCTTAGTGGAAAGATTTTGAAATGATTCTCTTTTCCTGAGTTATGTTGGACATATACTCCAGTATCACATAAATGATTAAGTATGATTTTAGATTCCAGTGAATTATGATTGACGATTCATATGAATCTAAATATTTATGGTTGACGAATCATAAATAGATACTTAATTGTTGTCAGAGGATTGTAAAGAATTGTAATGATTCTTAAGTGTGACAATTGAGTAAGAATTCATATCAGTGTTTTGAATCTCTTTACTCCAGTATTTTAATTGAGAACCTATGGATCTCACAAACATTCTCATAAGGAGAGTTATTTTACTTGTGGAGAATTTAATTATTTTAGTAGATGTTATTCTGCTACAAATTATGGTCTGCAGATGCTTGAGTACAGTTCTTCATTTACTTGGATCTCCAGTTATTATAGGAGACAGACAAGTCTATTAAGATGAATGAATGCTATTTTCTTCTAGAAACAGGAGCACTTAACTCAAAAGAGTATCTGGGATACTCAAAGTTGAGTTTTAATCATTCTATATCTTAATGATTCTCCTAGAGATTCTAATTGAATCAATTATCATATCTTAGAATTGGATTCTAAGGATATGTTTTTTACTTGAAAGCTTATGAATTATATGTTAGAGTTTGTGGATAATTTCAGACTGTAATTATTATTTCTTCAACTTTAATCTCTTAAGTTAGATTACTTCACTCAGTGTTTCATGTGAATGTTTTATATAAAAGTGATGTTACTAACTTGTGTTGAGTGTAACTCTATTGAATCTTGGTTTTTGTTTTAATTGAATCTTGGTGAGTGTAACCCTATTGAGAAAATATATCTCTTAATGTACTTTTCCAAACCAAAATTTGTACTCCAGAGCAGAGATTAACGGTTGAAACCAGTGTTCTCTGAGTACCTGTTTGATATTAAAGTTAGATTAAGGATAATGATTTTCTCGTTTAATACTGAAAGTTAAAGGAACTGTAATTCTTTCCTGTTCTTTGGAGTTTCTAAGGATAGAAACAATTTAAGAAGGGAAGAATGTTATGGCCATATTCGGTTAAGTACCTGGAATAGTCCTAATATGGTAGACCGGCCCTCCAGTGTTCGAGATTATTGGTCACGCCGAGATTTAGTTCCATGTTGAGGCCAGTTTGAAACCAATTACCATGAGAGGACCCAGACACTCTAATTGAGACATTTGGAGCATTGCATGTCTGTGTGACAGATATAGGCAGGAGGACTGCATGAAGAGACAAGACCTATTTATAGTTCACCTGTATGGGGGTTGCATGGTTTCATGCACAGAACTCTACTCCCTATATAATGAGGTGGGGATTCTCCCGTCGACATATTGGGTTTAGGTTACCAGATTATCTCTTCTCCTCTTGCTTCACATGGCATGGCTTGGGGGCTAGATCCAGGTTTGATCTAGGATTGGTTGGGTGGTTTGGCTTCATAGTCTCTCTTATTATGTTCTCCTATCCTCATCTTAGGGGCCATCCTTTAAGGTCTTTACATCCATAATCTGGTAAAATAGGATATCCTTTACTGTCGTACGTTCCAGCATTCAAATTAGTCGGAGGGTCCTCTATGTACTCAAGTTGAATCATTACAATCTCACTAGAAACAATTCCTGAAATTGCTCCAACCTCAACGTAGTCTCGTTGAAATATCAAGTTTAAAATTAACATCTTGCCAAGTAAATTAACAAAAAAATGTAAACTATATATGGTTTTGAAATTGCACAATCTCTTTAAAAGCTTTTTGGCAGCAGCAGCCTGAATCGCCTTTTTCGACTTGCTTGTAGAAGCCAAGGCTGCTTCCGGTTCACCTTCACCAACATCTTGATCATCCTCATCAAGGAAGATGACATCTTTTTTAGAACATATTTTCTTGTTTGAAAGTTTGTCAAATTCGGCTTTAATGCATTGAATAACAAGCTACAAAACATCACATATGCGCTTTATGGAGCCGTGCCGACTCAACCATCTCGTGGTATTAATCCGACTCAACTTCAATACATCATTAGCTAGTTCTTTTTGTAACGTACGTAAAAGAAACTGCCTCTTGCAACTATTGGAAAAGAAAGCAACAGTTGCATTCATTAATGCGTCAATATGTTTGGAATATGCTAATTTAGTACCCTTTCTAAGGCATTAATCCTAGTTGACCTCCATACAGAATGACAGCTTTATCATACAATACTTCTGCTAACTAGTTAGCAAAGAACTAACTCGATAACAAGAAGCTAAAAAAAACCAAATAAAGAGAGGTCAAACCGTCAAACACTTCCATAGACGATGAAACCACATGCATGAACACATCTTGAAATGATAAGAAAAGGGTTAAAAGTAATAAAAATTCACAAACAACAAATTTCAGATCTAAACATCGTAGCAGGCTACAAAAACACTCGATGGAGGAAAAGATCCTTCCGCCATGTAATGCCAATCACCTCCAAGGCAACTGGCTTTTCACAGTAGAAGGGCCACAGACACGCCTTTCCTAGCTATGAAATTGAGTCCCAGATTTCTACATGAACTCAACGGCTTCTGTAAGCTGCAAAAAATTGGAGTCGTCCAACAGAAGTTCAATAAAATTGGACAAACCACAAAACAATGACATACCAATGTGCAAGAACTCTCAAATAGTATACTGAGTACTCCCCTTAAATTTCCAGAATTAGCAATGAAATAACCAAATTTTGCTTGGGTAAAATGTAAGCCAATCATAGAAAGGATGTACTAACATGACCACTATGCAAAAGATTATGAGCTATGCATCTCTTGCCTGCATTGTGACAGGTGACCATCTTACAGCCTCTGGGAACATTACATCATCAACAATGTCGTACATAAGACCCAAATCAAAGCCCTCATTATGCAGCTCACAAACATTGTGCAACAGGCAGCACGAACCAAGAATTGCAGGCAGCGCCAGCTCTTGTAGCTTCAACTCCGTGCGCTTCTGAAGGAATTTCCAGTGTTCCACCTTCCTTTCAGCGGCTCAGACTCTCCTTGTTACGGAGATGGAGACTGTACCAAAGTAAAACAGATCCAGCAGTTTGTTTCCTCTCTCAACGTCCATGAAATTAAAGCTCCTTTTCCATTCTACGGATAACAGACGAAGACTGTCACGAAGAGCTTTTCACAGATCTAAATCTGGTTGTACATCAGATAACGATCAAGTCCTAGAAAAAACCGACTGGCTTAGTTACTAACTTACTCTCTAGGCATAAATCCTTGAAGGCTTGAAAGCATCTTTTGAGTCTCTTTGAATCTTAAGTCTTCCAAGTACTCAAAACCTTCTACGACCTCATTCTTGGAAAGATAATAAGTTGATCAAAGGGTCAGCCATCTCTCGAGAGAGAACTTTCCGAAAAAGTTGAACAAAAAAACAGGCCAACTTATTCTCTGACACTGTTTACATCTCAATCACCGTCGACGGGGATGTTTCAAGTAAGACTCCTCGCATGCAGTTGTTGTTGTTAACAAGACTAATAACCACGTAAATTCGTAATTTCTGTCATAAAGTTCTGCCATAAATTTTAACTTTATGACAGTAATATTTGTACAATAACCTTTAATATAAATATTATAATATAAAAAATAAACTTAAAGTATGATATATTATTATATTAATATGTATAATATATATATAAGTTTAAACTCAATATGTATTATGTATTATCACACTATGTGTATATATTATATTGTGATTATATTATGTGTTTTATACACATATATATATATATATATATATATAGTAAAGAGTGCCCGTCGTTGACGAGCAATGGAGGCTGATTTAGGTGGCGGCCGATGATTTGGATGATGGCCGATTTCGCACATCTCGCATCTCGAATATCAAACATTTGAGTCTTTGAAAAAATTCGAGTCTTTGAAAAAATTAACGTCCTTGAAAAAATTTGAGCCTTCGAAAAAATTCGAAATCTTCGAAAAAATTCTAATTTTCGGGAAAATAAAATCGAGTCTTTCGAAAAATTCATCATCAAAAAAATTCGAGTCTTTTGAAAAATTCGACTTGACAGTACAAAGGTCCTTCAATCATTTGGAAAAATTCGATCCTTTGGAGTTAAAGATAGTGAGTTTGGGCTTGTGGTTAAACATTCATGATAGAGATTTGAAAAAATTGAAAAAAAAAAAAAAAAAGCAGTTTTAGGTTTTTCGTTTATGATTTATGGATAAAACTTTGGTAATTCAAAATAAATAAGAAAGCCATATAACAAAGATTATTGGCTAAAGTTTAAAGCACAATCAAGTGTGTGAAGAAAATAAAACCTTAACTTCAAACTTCAAATATTTGAATTTAGAGAAAGATATTTGAATTTAGTGATTGGGAGGGAGGGGTGAGAAATCTTTTTGGGGCCCACCCCCCAATGCACACAATGTGCAAATGTATGGGGATATGCACTTTCCCCATACATGCATCCTCCTCCCCAAGTTTTTCAGTTAAAGAAAGCTCATGCATGAGTGAAGGGAGGATGATGCATGCGTGCACCCATACACATGCGCAAAAGTGTACATAAGTTTATATATATATATATATATATATATATATATATATATATTAAACTCCTATACTCCTAGAATCCTATGCTTTATAAATCTGGCACTATGTTAGAAAGGCTCTAAAAAATCCAATGTTTTATAAAAATTATCCTAAAATTTCCTATGCCATCAAAAAATTGGGAGCATTTACTCTTATGCATACAAAATGTTTCAAGCAGATTGATGTGTAATAAATATCAAAACCATCTTAAAACCTGCATATTATTGAAGCAACCAGTTTTTAAGACTTTTGAATCTTGTGCATTTTAGCACATGTCGATTTTTTGAAAAAGTTGCCGGTTCCATTCTCAAGGAATGTCGGCTTTTCCGAACGCTGGCAAATAGCCATTGATGGAGGAGTTGCAGCCCCGTTGAGATTCATCCATTGGCATTGTCTCTTTGCCTCTGTCCTTTGCTAGGTAGTGAGTTAGATGAATCAATCGCTCAGATGAACAGGTGCCATGGTGTGTGTAGACTTCCGAAAACCCTGACAGAGAGCCACAGACAAAGAACACACTCCGTAAATAGACTGCGGACTGCGGCAGGTTGCCGACAGAGTTTAGAGATGATGGCAAGTCGTAGGCAAGTACAGTAGGCGGTTGTAGGCAAAAACAACTTGAGATAGGTCGTAGACAGTCTGTGCAGGGCCTCAAACAGGGTGTACTCGCCGTAGACAGAGCAGGGAAAATGGCGGCAGGCCGCAAACAGACTGTGGGTCTGTTTTTCTTCGTAGACATGGGTTATTAGGCCGCAGACAGACATGATAGGTCGCAGGGCCATGTGGCAGGCCCTGGTTGGCCATAGACATGTAGGGCACAGGTCTAAAATTAAGTAAATAGGCCGCATATAGGTTGAAATAGCAAAAACCCAAAGGTGCAGAGAGACAAATAGGTTCCAACGGCCTATGGCAGACTTGGCAAGCTGTGGACAGTGATCAGAGGAAAAACAACTTCTGATTTTTGGTGATTTCTAGCGATGGACAGGACACAATAGGCTGCAAATAGATCGTCGTAGGTCTGAAATACAATAGGAGGCCACAAATAAAGTTTGCAGATCATTGGCAAACTAGTAGTTGGCCGCTGGAATGGCTACTAGGCTGTGGACAGCGAACTAGCGTTGCAATTCCATTGATTATGGGTCACCAATGATGCAAATGCAGGACCAGCGATGAAGCACAAGGTCCAGCGAGTGTAGAAAGCACCAATAGGCTCCGAATCCACTTAGGAATGTGTTGTATGAATCACATTTGCCATAGAATCAAACTTCTTGTGAAAACATGGTTGTGACAACAAAAGAAATTCGGACTACTTGCCTAGTTGATCACTACTAAACTAAATTCCGAACAACATCAACTTTACTTGCAATAAAGCATCTCTTACTTTAAAAAGTTCTCAACCCTAAAGTTGCAGTTATTCCGAACAAACAACACATATTTCACATAATGCAACCTCTCATGGCAAGCAACTCTCCCTAATACTTAACCAAAACATCGCATGAACCATTAACTCATAACACTCGACACACTCATCACACAATCTTCAACACTCCTCACAACCCATAATACTCAAAAACCAACTCTAACTTCAAAAAACAATCAAGCATTAATCATTGGGATGTAAACGATCCATTCACTCCCCACATGTGTATGTCTCTCAACCTGCAATTACAAATGATCACACAAATAAACATGCTCCAGCGCATCCCTCAACTATGCAAGCAAGCAATGTAAATATTATCAACAAATAGTACACCAACTTCCAATAACAAGGTAACATTTACAATACTAACAACCCTTCCCACCATAGTTACCAGCACCAACTAATAGGCAATCAACCACAAACAACTTTGAACACTCACCAACCAACTCACAATCATTCCACAATGAATCCATCTCTCAAAATACTCTCACCACCTTGATCTCTGAAATAAAGAGCTAATTCACCCAGTGATTCATGTAATTAGGATTATATGAAGATGATGAGCTTTATTTGGAGAAGATCAACCCGTTTGAAAGATTTATAGCTTAGTGTCTTTGGGTTTTGAGTTAGTACTCTTGTGTAGAGACAAGCAATTGAAGAATTGTGTTGGAGGGTTTGCGGATCCCAAGGCAACCCTAACCCTAGTTAATAAGTGAGAGGGATTCGGCACCCTGCATGTGTAAGTCCAACCCGATAATCACATAGTTATTTGATAATTAGAAAATCAATAAATTTGATTCTGAGAATTTTTTATTTTGAGAAGCATCGATCGGTCGATCTTAGGAATCTTTTTCACGATCTAGGAATCTGATTCTTGTCAAGTGGAAGAGATCTAGCTGATCTAATCTAAGATAGTTCCTGATTGAAAATCTATATCCAATCTCATTGTTTGCTTGATTTAATCTGTAAAAATGGCTATCGTTGGAGGTGCTCCTCAAGAAGTCAATCCCATCATTGTTAGGAGAGCACCCCGTTTGGATCTACCCAAATACAATGAATTAACAAATCCAGTTAGATTTCTTCAGGTCTATTTTGAATCTTGTGAAGTCTATGACAAAGTTTTTCTCCAAGATAAACTTAAGCTCTTTCCAATAAGCGCAGTACAAGATTGGTACTATAATCAAGATGAAACTGAACGTACAGATTGGGAGATTGTCAAACGAGCCCTTATCACACGGTTCAAACCTCGAAAGTTTATGGAAGACCCTTTCCTACTTTTAAGTAAAATTAAAATGGGAAAGTGGAAAATGGTTCGAGATTACATTGAACGGGTAAAACGCCTCAGATTTGAGTGCAAACCTGAGTTTATTAATGAGAATGCCATGATTATGTGATTTTTGTCAGGTCTACCTAAAAGAATCACACGTGAGCTGGAACGCCATTATGAGTACGCAATTTTGCAAAACGCTATGGACGATGCAATTCGAGAGAAGGATGAAGATTCAGATGATGAGCCGAATATCAATATGTTGCCTTATACAGCAGGGTAGACCACTACGACATCTGACACTATTCCATCAATGAATGTCAATGCTATTGCAGAGATGATGCTCAATGAGTTCGACAAACTGGGGAAGGACCAGCAGAAACTGATGGAAAGGTTGCAGTCGCAATTTGATGAGAAAATCAAAGCATTGGAAGATTTCCATGGACAAGTGAACAAGGAACCTGAGAAGATTGCAAAGATTTTTCCTACCAGGGAAAATGTCTGGTGTTCCATTTGTAAGGGAAATCACACAGTGAATGAGTGTCCTCAATAGAAAAAACAAATGGAAATCAGTATATATCATTCGTGTAATTCGTCTGATCATGAGACTGCTTTTTGCAACTTCAATCCTCAAATTATTCAACAACGGTATGCCCAGATGGGATATTGAGAACCACATTATGGAGGAAATCTAATAGCTAGACCTCGTCAATCTGCTCTTGGATACCCGGAACGATTAGCCTTACCTGCCCCACCAAAGCACCCCACTCCTCCAATTTGATGGAACCAGAACTTTACAGAGGTACCGAGCAATGGAATTATAGTAATGATCATGAAGTAGAATCTCCATAACAATATGTTATTTATGTTGCCGCAACAACAAGCATCTAGAAACTAGACCAAACCACCACTTGGATGTTTTACATGTGGAGAAAATCACAGAGTTGTAGAATGTCTCAATAAAGGCAAATTTGTACCATTCTGTCGTGATTGTGGTTATGGACATTGCTATAAGGAATGTCCAGCAAGACCGAAGCCACCACCGGCTACAGCTCCTATAAATTTGATAACAATCAAACAAAAACTAGCAGCTCAGAATAAATCAAGTGTACCCTTGATGGTGGTTACCAGAGCACAAAAACAGAAAGAACCTTTAGCAGATCTAGTCCCTGCTGATTCTATATTATTAACTGATATACCAACAACATCTGGAGTCTATCCAAATCTTCATGCCAAAAAAAGAAGATATCAATATATGAGGCAATGGATTGAACATTTGCAAGAGGAAGAGGAGCTTGAAGCTGCTAGAGCAACAGCTGAAGTTCATTCTTCACCAGTGCAACCACCGAATAATTCACGTATAGATATGAATGCTCGATTGCATCATCATGAAGAGCTTTTCAAGATGACTGAATTGGAAGCATCGCAAACAAAACTGCTCATGAATATTTTGTCTAGTAAGATCAATATTTCGTTGGGAGAGTTCCTGAAGTTGGTGCCAAAAGCACAAAAGTTAATTAAAGATAAACCCAAAATCCATCAAGAGCTACTTTTTTGTGCGAGATCCGAAGAATCTAATGAAGTACTCCATGTCGGAGCAGCTTGAAAAAGTGAACAAAAAAATATCACCCTGCCGATACAGCATAGGCAATTTCCTAACGAAGCAGTCGTGATAGATGGCGGTTCGGGAGTTAACCTTATTTCTACAAAGCTATGTGCAAAGTGGGGCCTTACAAAAATAAAGCCTGCGACTTTTGCCATTAAGCTGGCTGATCAAACTACAATTTGTCCAAGAGAAATACTTGAAGATATATCTGTCAGAATTGTCGGAGTATGGTTCGTCATTACTTTCGTAGTAATGGACTTACCAGAAGCACCAAATGTATACCAGTCCTATTGCGATGCCCATGGTAACAAGTTCCGCAAGTAATTCATAACTGGGGTACTGGAAAAATCACTTTTGAAAATCGTGAACGTGTAGTCAAGGTTGATCCTATAACTTGGACTATCAAACCAGTGGCTCAAAAAGAGGACAATGATTCGTCAACAACGGATCATACTTGTGACCAATCAGTAAAAAATTTGGGAGTTCATTACGACTCTCAAACCGATACTGTCAACTGAAATCAAGCTCTTGCAACGATTGACTGTACAGTAGGATATATGTGTCAACAAGATAATCAATCAAATTTGAGTGAGATTTCATTATTGGATCGAACTTTGGATGAATGTAGCTTGGATATCAACGGAGCCTATACCAGATCGATTGAAGATGAACTCATTCTTGTGAGCCATGCCTTGACTTATGATGACAATGAAGAACTTACTGATGAGCAGATTCTAAATCATATGGATCCGACCAGAGTTGGAGTACGTAATAATCATGATGAACTAACAATAAAACTGTCAAAAGCAGTTATATTGAAGGAAGACGGGATCACGGGTTCAATGACGAAGAAGCCAAGCAAGATTATAATACAGTTGGATAAAGACAAATAGAAAGTGAAGGATGATTATGCAAGGTAGATGCTGACATTCATTCACCCTTATTCGATAAAGGCAAAGGAAAAGTCAAGGATGATTCTGCAAGTCAGAGTTCTAACAAGACATCACCATCTAGGAAGTCTTCATCTTCGAAGAAGAGTTTATCTTCTCGGAAGTCATCACCTCCACGATCAATTCTTGTTAAGAAGGCTAAGCAAAGATCCAAGACATATCCTTTTGACAAAGAACAAGCAGATGGAGTCCAAGATGATATGTCATAACATTCAAGCGCTATACACTGGATGATGTGGTTATCATGTTACCCAAAGTACATCGTGAAATTGAAAAACAAGTGCCAAAATCGAAAGATGTTTACAATGGCCCAGCTAGGACACAGCCTATGAATCTTGCTGGACCAGAAGGACCAAAAAAGATTGTACAAGTTGGATCACAACTTAATCCTAAATAGTTTCAAGCGCAACGAACGTTGCTTATTAAGTATCAAAATTGCTTTGCATGGACTTATAAGGATCTCAAGGATATTTCGACGTCAATTATTGAACATACTATATCTTTAATACCTAATGCAGTTCCAAAGGTTACAAAGTTCTATCGTTGTAATCCTAATGTGCGGATCTGATAAAGAAAGAGCTTCAGATATTGTTTGATGCCGATTTCATTTATGGGATCAAGCATACCGAATGAGTTTCACCAATTGTCATTGTTCCTAAGAAGAATGAGAAACTGAGAATTTGTGTGAATCTCAAGGCCTTGAACAAAGTGACGTGAAAGGATCACTTTTCATTACCTTTTACTGAAAGTATTTTGGATTGCCTTGCTGGAGTGGAAACTTATAGTTCCCTAGATGGATTCAGTGGATACAATCAGGTCAAGATTGCACCTGCCAATTGCCACAAAACAGCTTTTGCAACAGAATGGGGCACCTATGCTTACAAAGTAATGTTGTTTGGACTTTGTAATGCACCAAGTTCGTTCCAAAGAGTAATACGATTTGCTTTTAAAGTTTATCTACATAAATTTTTTGAAATTTACTTGGATGACCTTGGATTCCATAGCACAGATACAGACCACCTGGATCGATTGGAAAAAGTATTTGAACGTTGTCGCAAATATCAAATTTTCTTAAATCCAGAAAAGTGTCAGATATGGATTTTTCATGGAGTTGTTCTTGGACACGAGATATCAAGACATAGCATTGCCATAGATTATTCTAAAATCAAGATTATTGTGGAATTGCCACCACCAACAACAATTCGTGGAGTTTATGTGTTTATAGGTCATGCAAACTATTATCTTCTGTGCGGATCTAGCAAGACCTATATACAAATTGACTATTGTTCCTTTTACATCCATGTCCTGTACAAGGGAATCGAAAAATTTCCTGACGTGGATAGCCGGTCACTCCAGGTGTATATGGTTATTGGTTATGCCTCGTCATTCCGGGCTTGGCTTGTAAAGTAATTAATAATCATATGAGGACCCAGACCTATAATTGGACACATGAGCACATGCATAGTGAATGACTACTTTTATGCAATAATAGGAGGTCAATAGCTCAATATGGGTTGCATGGGGATCCTAAAGAGAATATTTTCTCTCTCTTGAGGAGAATAAGTCTAGTGGAAACTCGCCAAAAATACCAAAAATTAGTGTATTTTTGATGATTTTTGAGCATGAATACCTCTCAATTGGGGGTCTGAACCTATTGGTTCTTGTTACAAGCTTAAAGATATGATGGATTGCATCTATTTTGAGCCATCATCCATCCAATTTGGATAGGTGAACCCAAGAGAACTCATGTATAAGCATGAAGTGAGATAAGAGAGAGAGAGAGAGAGAGAGAGAAAATGTGTCTCTTTCCACGAATGTGTGTGTGTGTGTATATATGTATATATATATATATATATATATATATATATATATATATATCAAATCCATGAATCATTAATGAGTTTGATTTTCCTCCATAACAAAAACCCTAGCATTAATGTGGACTAGATTCAAATGTATCCACATTCAAATTGAATCTTCCAAAACTCGTGTACTACACACTTTTCCACACTTTAAAAGGTGTTTATTCAAATGAATTCAGAATAATATAACTTTGAAAAGACAAACTCTAATTCTAAAATGAAATTTGGCCTCAATTGCCAAATATACACATATGACCAAAATAGCAAAACTAGTTGAAATTTCTCATAGTTACTGTGTTAGAAAGGATAGGTAAGGTGGAAACGGCAATGGATTGAGTTGGGGGACTGGTCAATGGATTTAACTCTTCCTTAAATGTACATTTCTTGCAAAAACAACTTCATCGAAAATCTCTAGCACATCATTAGTATCAAAGTAATCAAATTGATCAACATTAATAATAATGGTGTAGGTGTGAGAGGATGACAATGGCTCGGTTGATTCCATTGTCGGCTGCATGTCAGGTACCTCCTCCTTGGTTGATACCGCTTGTTCTGGCAAATTTTGACTAGGGATTGGTCTAGCCAAAATGCCTTAGCAAGAAAGGGACCCACTGTCCTTACGCGAGTAATCAAAGTCTGACCAATTCCAATCTTGAGGGCCTCACTGATCACCCCGTACTCCTGGGTCATTGAGAGTTTTCCAAGATCTCAGAGATGTGACCAACGGGAGATGGTGGCTAACTCGTATTGGGCATTATATCTCTTTGCTAGCAAGAATCAACAGACTCTAGTGGGAGATCTATAATGACTTGTCGTATGCAATCTAAAGGTGCTAATATACGGATGCGCAATTGTGAGGTGCGAGTAGCCAACAATATGTCTGAGTGTAGATGAAAGCCCTAACCCATAGTCCTTCAATTCTTTCTAGTGAACCCTCCTCTTTTCGACTCGCAGTCTAGGATGTAGTGATTCTAAGTGACTTTCTCCACTCTAACATGTGACTTCACTAAACCAATTTCGAGAGTGGTATGAGATGTATCATAGATTACCTCTTTATCTATAAGATTATTCAAATTGATACTTTGACTGCGAGGGGCTTTCACTTTATCCCGACCCTTTCTTGACACTATATGGTATCGATGACGTTAGAGTCTTCTTATCATTGATAGATGTCTGAAGGCGACTAACAATAGATTAAAGTGTCGAAGAGCATCCTCTTTGAGCCGAATATGATACAGCCAAGGTGACTTTCTCTTTTGATTGCTATTCCATACCCTCCTATTCAGGCATCTTTTGGGATCTCAGATATATCGGGTTAACATTTCAAGGGTAACATTTTTTAGATGATCTTGAACTTTTAGAACATTCCACTCTCTCCAATGCACATCCTTGTGTCGATCCACTTGTTTGAATCTTAGAATGACGGTCCTATTAATGTTTTTTGAAAACAAGTTGTATTTTGTTGATCCATTGTCTTTTGGAAATGACACAACGTAGGTGGCCCTCGACTCTCCTTCCATCTGCCAATAATAGTTGCTTCAGGACTATAAGCTCCCTTTTCGATCTTGCATCTCGTATCGTCAAAAGTCATCTTAATACTATTTCCCATCCCTCGTGAGACAACCTTCAAGTTTTGGGCTTAGTCTATAGGAGCATGGGACACATTCTTATAGCTAATTTTTGTGAAGCATTTCAGGGTCAAGATACAATCCATGTCCCTGATCTTTGGTTACAATGAGGAGCAAACCAACAATCCTGCCAATGTAAAAAAATCAACATCTACATACAAATTGAGATGCAAACTCTAAGAGATACTGATCAAACATGAACCAAAACATAAAATATAGTTGCTTTCTGTACAATTACAGTACCCTACTATATTTCACACAGAACCAAAAATAACAAAATATGAGCATTCTGCACACAAGATTGCAAGATATCATCATGAGAGTGCACCAATGAGTAGTAGAACCCAAAGAGAACCATGTATAATGATAAAATGAGAGATAGAAGAGAGAAGATGTGTCTCTTCACAAGTTACATCCTTTTATAACAGGTCCAAACCCTATTTGGCCACTTGGCTTTCCCTCCAAAATGTAAACCCTACTATTTTGGGTCTAGATTCAATGTACCCAAAGTTCAAATTTAAAATTCTCTCAAAATCAACTACCAACTTTCCCACACTTTCAAAAAGTGTTTATTGAATGTATTTTGAACTAATATAACTTCAAAAAGTTTATCTCTAAGTCTAAAATGAGTTTTGGCCTCAATTGACAATTTACCAAAATATGACTAAACTTGTTAAAATCTCTCACACTCCCTCTTCAACTAGTTTTGGCATAGTTTTGACCATACTACTTTGATCCAACTTTAGAATGATCTCCATCCTAAGTATAGATCTCATTTTTAAGGTTCTAAAGTATCTTTCATAATTGATATAGAAAATAGTGTCCAAATTGGATGTTTCACTATTTCTTACATCAAATTTACACATCAAGATCTAACTAGAACATGACGAACCAAATAGAATGTAAATGAATGATTTCTCCATGTTTCAAACTTTGAACTCTCTGGAAAACTACAACAACCAAACAATGAATGTGAGTGGTGACCATTTGCTTGCTTGTCTCCTCCAACTTTGTCATTTCTTGATATGTCTACACCATAAAATTCCACGAATGAGTCTCCATCTCCATCTTTCCACAAGATATCATCAAACCTTGGAAATCCATGAGTAGTTGAGTACATCAATGATGCAAATTCAGCACCACATGACTCCATAAGCCAAGTAGGTTGCACTAGTCCATCTTCAAGATCTACTTGACACAAGAAAATGACCATGAATTCACTAAAAATTGACAATCTCCAAGTAGCTCAATGCTTGAGAACTTAGCCATGGATGAGTCACATAATGAACTTCCAATAGCTTCATTTCCATCAACAAAACTAGTCAAAAATTCTAGTACAACTCCAACAATAAGATATTGCAAGACAATGTAGCTAGTTTGTCCATATCTTGACAATTTGCACACATCCACATGAAATTGCTCAAACATGAGATAGAACAAGTAAAGTAGACTTGAACAACACATTCTTGCTGCTCCTTTGACCTTACTTGAGTTTGAAAACTTCTGCAAAAATATATTCATAATATCTTTGCCAAATAACCTTCCTTTGATGCTCTTGACTAGCTCCAAATTGCCACCTTTCCTTTTGTGTTGTTGAAGCCCTTTGAGACCAACCTCTTGATCTTCCTCTTAACCATCAAAGTCACTGAACACACTTTGTTTTCCATATCCATTACTTGCTTTTCCAGCATGAAAACTATGAGAACCAATATCCACTTGCATAGCATCATCTACACAAGAAGATTCTCCAAAACATGTGAGTAAAGCAAAATGAGTCGCTTCCACTTGCTTACCTTTCTCTTGATCATCAAAGATATCAAAGTGTTCACAGATTCACTGAATTTGTGAACACGATTTTAGAACTTCTTTCACTTCTTCGTTATCGTTTTTTTGGGATCTTCTGGTTCTTACGGTTCTTCTTGTTAGAACGGTTATCACACGGATGTGTTACTCAGATTTCAATATGTATTTCCCAGCCTGTCAGTAAGAGTCACGGTTCCGATACTCAGCTACATGCATAAACCAGCCATGTAACCATCTATAGCTCAAGAGAATCAACGTTCTGAAATAGGGAGCAATCCTACCTATCTACTAAATCAGAAAACAATCAAGAACAAGATTAACTACTCAAACAAGAAACAAGAAACAAGAAGCTAGATTCCTAACAATATATTAATAGCCCAAGAATCAAGAAACACTCATTTCTTGATGTTTAGATTGCCCAAGAACAATCAAGAATTGGAATGTAAGAAAGTATGCAAGATCTACACCACAAACCAACCTATTTAGTTTACTTGCATGCTGTTTCCTACCTTATTTCACACACAAGAAATAAATCCTAATCCACAACTAAGTAAGAAATAAGAAAACAAAATCCTAGTTAATCCACAATACAAGAAAATCAAGCATGCTCATAGAAACTTCACTCAAGAACATTGCCATTAACAAGGAGCTTAGCAATTATGAAGAACTCATGGAGGATCCTCTTTATTTGCTCAAGAGAACTTGACAATACATTCAAAAGCTCCATCACAAGAGAGAGAGGGCCCTTAAATAAGCAAGAAGCCTGCCCATGTGGAGCTTAAGTGGCAATTCCACCAAATTAGAAATTACATGTGGAATTTGCCCTTCCACTAAAGGTCACCATCAAAAGGTGGCTCACTCTAACTAATTTAAGGGGAGCCTACATCTATTTACAATGCCTAGGAAATATTACTAGCTCCTACATGGTCATTCCTTCTTTGGGATACACCATGTAGGCTCACGTAGATAATTCACTGTCTTCCTAGCTAGTAATTCCTCGGCTCTCAGCTTCTTCTGCTCTCCTCCTTCTGAGACCTCCTTGGTCATGGGTGAGAGATAACTTGTGTCTTTAGCTTGGCTCGACATCTGGGGATTCTCTGGAATCTGCTAACATTATCCACCCCTAATCTGTTGCAGGACCCACTGCAACACCGATGATGTTTTTCTGCTTGGCACTTGGAAAAGCGTGGATCTTCGTTCGCTTCCGTAAAACCAGGTGCTTATTGTCCGCAAAACTTATTCTTCAAAATTGAAAGTCTCTCAATTGGCCACTACATACCAGCGCTCTTGATAACTTCTTGCGAGTCCTGCTCGCCTCGTCGTTGTGCCGCCTGCTTTCGCTCGCTCATCTTTCGGCCCAGGGCTTCAAAAACTCAGAAGCGGAGCTTACTTCCGAAATTGAGGGGCCCCAGATATTCTCTTATCTTTTCCACAAAACCCATTTCCTGCCAATCTTCCACCATGGTCACATAGCATGACGACATGAAGGCCGCTCTGTAGTATAGCCTGGCCATCATCTCATGGTCTTCTTCCGACTGGAGGACTACATTTGGGTTGATTTTGATGGGCTCCAAGCCTCGATCCCAGAAACAATCTTGCTGCATTAGAAAGGCCATGGATATGCAATACTTGGCACTTTCTTGCACGCAAAGATCGGCACTTGTTTTGTATTTATGTCCGAAGTCGAGTACCTGTAGCCTCAAATCATTCAGGGAGGTTCTCTCTGAAATTCTCGAAATGACTGGCCAGTTTACCAGCTCGACTCGTGGCTTTTCTTCCGGCCATAGGTTTTTGCATTTGAGTGGCATGTATAAGGGATCCACTCGCTTCCATGCCGGTGCCTTCAGATACTCTTGGAGTCGCCTGCTATCCTTCAGGACTTTATTCCGCCATTTGGGTTGCGGTTGTAATGCGACAATGATCTCGGCCCTGGTGGAGTATTGGCTTTGATCGATGTCTTCTTTGCCTCCCCTCATGTTGGGAGGCTATTTCCTCTCAAATTTCTCTGAATCTCTTGTGTCAGCCAATTTGCCTTTGGGCCTAGTAGGGGAAGTTGTCCTACGCGGTTGGGATGGCCTTGCCAGATAATCATCTAGGGCCTTGGTGTCCGTATCTTTCTCTTTAGCTCGCTTGCTTGTCGACGGCTCACCTGCGCCCTTGTCTTGCCTAGGCGAGAATCTTCTTGTCTCTGGTTGATCCGCCAAGAAGTCATCATCACCCCCCATGTCGGTATTAGTTTCTGGAAGGTTAGGGATGGAATGATCTGAAGAGAGGGGTGTGGGGGTGATAGGTTTAGGAGGAGGTGGGATCAACAAGTTATACGCTGCACCGGGGGAGTGGAGTTATTGGAAAAACTCGTCCCGTCGGGCTTTGTAGGTGTCAGTTGGGCCTTTTGATGGGCCTATTATTTTGCTAGAAGGTGATGGAGAGAGAGAAGATGAAAGAATCGAGTAAGTTGGAATGAATGTTTCGGAAAAGTTGAAAGCAGAGTAGGAGGAGGGGTTAAAAGTGGGAGGGGGTCAGAAAAAAGTTCTAGAAGCAGCCTCGGCTCTCTGGCCACCCGATCCTGAGCTACAGTCTGAAGGGTGGGTTTGCCCGCCTTGATTCCCTGTTCCATCATTCTCATCATCGTCTTGTGGCTTTGTTGATTGAGCGCCTGCTTGGGCCTTGCACGCCGTGTCTCATAATTGGTTCTCCTTGTCCAAGAATTGTTGCATGGCCTTCGTGGTTTCTTCCAGCTCTGGGACTCCAGGATGATCTTTTCTTGTTTGGCCACAATGTTTTTCAAATTTTTCTTTTCGGCTTCTCGCTCTTGGATTAGCCTTACATATTTTTCCATCCGAATGGTTGAGGCCAATGGGGCCTGGAATGGAATGTCCTCGGGCTTGACTAGAGGTGCGTTGAATGTCATTGCACCCGATGATCCGTCTCGTACTTGGTCGATTTGGACCATCTGGTGCTTCAGTTGTTGTTGGACCTCTTCCAGAGTGGATTTCTGTCCGACCATCACGGATCTGACTTCCACTGTTTCTTTTTCTTTCTCCTTGGCCAGCCTCTAATATTACACAATTTCATGGTCTTGATGCTGGATCTTGCTCTCGAGCATTTGATACTGGCTCACCAACCAATGCATGTGGTAGCTTATTTCGGATAGGCCTATCATCGAGCGCTTGGCTGCCTCAGTGAGCTTTTCAGGATTAGTAAGGGTTGGGTACTGTTTTGGAGTGTGGGATGGTGAGGCTAGACCAAAAAATAATCATTGTGTTAGAGCTAAAAATGGAGGTGGAGGTGGAGGTGGAGGGAGTGGTGGAGGATGATGTTAGTAATTATTGTCGTGGTGGTAGTTAGTAGAGGGGTTAGCCTTCTTTCTGGCTGCTCCACCTTTTCTGGTTCATCATCGCTTATTTCCATCAGGTCCGCAGCATCAAAATATTGCGACGTGTCCAATGTGTGGACTTGCTGGGCCTGTGGTTGTTGGTCGTGTGGATGCTGAGCTGCTTCCGTGTCCTGGGGACCGGATATCCCCACTCCTCACCCCCCCAAAAAAAAAAACTAGTGCCGGTGGTGATGTTGGTGGCGTTGGCATAGTAATCAGTGTGGGTGGAGTGGTGACTTTATCTGGCTGACTTGTGACTTGAGATATTGTCATGTCAGGAGCTGGTGTGGAGGTAGTTGCTCCATCACCCCCATCGATGTGATGCCGTGAATGAGCTTCCATTGTCTGAGGTGGAACCATCTAAAGCTGATCCCACTAGTGATGTGCTCCCAACTTGAAGCTTCTTTTGCATCCGTTGTTGCCTTGTGTCTGGCAACTGGGCCTTGGAGGTATCGGCCTGTTGAGCTTCGGATGTTGCGGCTGCTTGTGGATCTGGTTGTGGGCTTGTTTGCTTATGTACCAGTGGGAGTATACTTGTGTTGACTCTTTTAGGCTGGGATCCTGACGGGGAGGTAGTTCGTGATCATGCACGCTTGGACTTTTGTTGTTCGATGGGAATGTCCCATGCCTTGTCCGCAAGCTACAGGTGTTGTTGAAGCTTTGGCCCATTCTGTACTTGGTGAAGAGTGATATCCATCAAGAGATATCCAAGTATTGTTGTCTGCTGCTTGTTCTTAATGCACTCATGAAGACAATTCGAAACAAATTGTGCCCAGTCATAGAGATTCTGGGAATGCAGTCGTGAATCTGCCATCATGTGAAACAAGGACATGAGTACCCTCTGCAACTTTGTTCTTGGTCGTTGTGTGCACTTTGTCAAGTACGCACATGCCGCTTGTAGTTGTGGGTCATTGATTGCTTTGACTCGATACCCGTCCTTGTTTTTCCACTTGGCCACAGATGGGTCAATGAATTTGAAATATGTTGTCTGTTTGATTTTTTTAAGTGTCCTCATGACAGCATTGGATCCTCTTGGGGACCCAGAATACTGCAAGTCGGCCAGTGTAAATGATATGTTGTAAACGTAGTTCCTCACATGAGGAACTATGGGCTGGCACGACCTTGCTATAGCATTGTAGTTGGCATATATCATATGCACGAGGTATGGGCTTTGATACCCTGTCAGGACTGGCATCTGGAACTCAATGGCTTGAAAGAAGGATGCTGCCTGTTGATACCAGTGTTGCATTTCAGTCATATCCAATTTGGACAATTGGATGTCGAGCTTATTGGCATCAGAGTCATCAGAACTGGAGGCAGGGTTGGTAGACATGATGAAAAAACTGGGAAATAAGAATCTGGAAAAAGGGTGTTGGTCGAGATCTCAGACAGAATTAACAGGTGTCGGTTGAGATTTGAGCGGAGGGTGTCGGTTGAGCTTTGATCGAAAGGTGTCGGTTGAGATGGGAGCGGAGGGCGTCGACTGAGATGTAATAGAAAGGTGTCGGCTGAGATGCAATGGAAAGGTGTCAGCTGAGATGGAATGGAAAGGCGTCGGCTGAGGTGCAATGGAAAGTCTGGCTGAAGGGAGTAATGGCAGGAAAGGAATGGACTGTGAGGATCTGAGGTTGGGAAGGAAGGTGTGTGAAAGTGGAGGTGTTGTGGATAGAAGGGTATGGAGGATGTGTGACAAACGAAGTATGGTGTGAACAATGGAAGGTAGAAGTTTCGAAAAAGAAGATGTTGGTATATGGTTGTGACTAAGCAGAAGGGATGAGGATAGTGGGAGATGTAAAGAAAGTAGCTTTCGGTTAAGACGGGTGTTTGGAAAGGATGAAAGAAAAGTGTGTAAGATTAAAAGGTGATTCTTTCTCACTATCATTCAAAATGACATCATTCAAAGTACATCCTACTTTTAACTCTTCACATACTTCTCTTTTTCTTGACTTGTGACTATCTCCCTCACCAAGTCTCTTGATAGAACCATTTGATCTACTCACTTTATGAAGACATGTGACTCCACTTGCTGCAAAAATGACTTTCTTGGACTCATCACAAAAGAATGTAGAAAAACCACCTTCTTCATAAATGCACCTAGCAACATCTTTTGACATATGATCAAAGAAATCATCAACAACAATCTTTTCCAAGAAAGAACCTTCACCACCTCCATTGATGAAGTTAGCTCTTTCCTCACCTTTTGCATTCTTGCACTTGCCATGAAGAACCATTGAAACACCATCATTATCCTCAAGACTAGCCAAGTTAGCACAAAGATGAACATCTCCAAGAAGCATATTAGATCTCAACCTAGATCTAGCATAAAGAAGCTTTTTAGACTTTGCATAAGATCCACCAATCTTATTGATGCTAAAAGGGAACTTTGGAAAGTTGAGACCAATCTCCTTTTCCATTCCATCCTTTTTGTTAGCCATAACAAAAGCATCAAGCTTGAAAATTCTACCTTGTCTATTGCCCCTCGCAATCAAGATTTCTTCCTTTGTAATGAAACAAGCATCACCACCAAACTTTACCATGTATGATTTCTCTATCATTTGACCAACACTTAACAAATTCTTTGAAAGTGAAGGAATGTAAAGAACACCATCCAGTCTTGTTTTCCTATTAGAAGAGAGACAAATAGGAATTGAACCAATACCTTCAATCACACACTCACCACCATTGGCCATGTGAATTGCTTTCTTGGCTCCATCATAAGTGACCAAAGAAGTAAAGAACTCCTTGTGACTAGTCATGTGTGGACTAGCTTCACTATCAATCCACCATGAATCTTGTCACCTTCACTTGATGTTGGACTTGAAGAACACATCAAAAGAGAATCACCACCACCTAGATTCTCACCATTAGTAGTAAAGTTGATTTGCTTGCTACCTTCATCTCTTTGCTTCTTCAAACATTCATTGCAAAATGCCCTTTGATTCCACAATAAAAGCATTTCAACTTAGACTTATCTTTCCTCTTGATTGAAGCCTATACTCCTCATTCACCAAGATCTCTTGCAAATCCACAATACTTGGCAAAGTCTTTTGAATAGCAAAACTTTGAACAAGATTAGCATGATCATCCAACAAGTCATTAAGTATAACTTGAACAAGTTC
The DNA here is from genome assembly GCA_029204225.1 of Diphasiastrum complanatum. NCBI lineage: Eukaryota > Viridiplantae > Streptophyta > Lycopodiopsida > Lycopodiales > Lycopodiaceae > Diphasiastrum > Diphasiastrum complanatum. The sequence continues at coordinate 13,609,788 of CM055100.1, read as the reverse complement.
TACCTCCTTAATGCTTTCATCAATACATGCTAACTCATCATTGAATGCTTTAACTCTCAAAACAAAAGCATGAGTACTCTCTTCCTTCTTTTGCAAACTTTGAAAGATTTGTCTTCTAAGAGTAAGCACTCTTAGTGTAGACTTGGATTCATAAAGCTTCTTCAAAGTTTCCCAAGCCTCCAAAGATGATGTGCACTTACCAACTTCCTTGAGAAGTTCATGCTCTCTTGTCATACCTCACTTGATCTTGAGGTGCTTGAGGTCTCTCCTCCACACCTGCAACAATCTCCATCAACTCATTCATCACCAATAAGGACTCCATCCTCACCTTCCAAGTAGAATAGATGATTGAGGTAAGCATATCATTGCTCTCCGACATAAAGCCTCCACTTGTAGCAATGTTGAAGTGACCTGATCTTCTTCTTTCAACCTGTTCCAATGCACAAAGCACTCTCTTGAATGTTAACAAATGAACTCAAGAAGAAATCACAAAGATATGGAACCTCTCAAATCTCTTCTAGCACTTCTAACTAGAAAATCAACACATAGAATAGTGAGATCTTGATCAACCTATGATCTATCCTCAATCTAATGATTCTTGCCACTTCCTAAGATTGAAACACACTCAAATGAACTTCAGTAACCTCACAAACTAGAGATCCAATCAAAATTAGGATTTTGAAAAAATCACAAAAAATGAATATCTCAAATTCTACATGCAATTTCTAGGAACTTGATATATCTTCTTGTAGACTCCAATGAGACCTTCCTAATGCACCAAAAGTCATCTAAGTCCAGTAAGCCAAGTGTGAAATCGGAATTGATCAAGTACATAACCCTATATTGAGTTTTGACCTACAAAAGATCAATTCTACACGTGTAAAAATGCTGATTTTTGAGTAGAAATCAATCTAGCATGCTCTAGCATTGGTAACTCCTCCAAATCCTTGCTAAAGATGGCTGATCCTTTCATAACTCGAAACACAAGAACTCTGATACCATGTGAAGTATTTCAGATCATTCAAGATCCAATCCATGACCCTGATCTTTGGTTACAATAAGGAGCAAACCAACAATCCTGCCAGTGTAGAAAAATCAGCATCTACATACAAAATGAGATGCAAACTCTAAGAGATCCTGATCAAACATGAACCAAAACATAAAATATGTTTGTTGTTCATACAATTACAGTACCCTACTGTATTTCACCCATGTGGAACCAAAAATGACAATAAATGAGCATTCTACACACAAGATTGCAAGATAACACCAAGATAGTGCACCAATGAGTAGTAGAACCCAAAGAGAACCATGTATAATGATGAAATGAGAGAGAGAAGAGATAAGATATGTCTCTCCACGAGTTACATCCTTTTATAGAGTTTTCAAATCGTATTTGGCCACTTGGCTTTCCCTCCAAAATGTAAACCCTACTATTTTTGGGTCTAGATTCAATGTACCCAAAGTTCAAATTTGAATCTCTCTCAAACTCGACTACCAACTTTTCCACAATTTTAAAAAGTGTTTATTGAATGTATTTTAAACTAATAGAACTTTAAAAAGTTTATCTCTAAGTCTAAATGAGTTTTGGCCTCTTATTGACAATTTACCAAAATGTGACTAAACTAGACTAAACTAGTTGAAATCTCTCACAACGCGTAAGTTCGTTCCCATGAGAGTGATAGCATATTTCAGATTTCAGCATGAATGGAAGATCCACATCTAACTCTAACATCCATTAACCCTAAGCATTAACACTACGATCATTAACACTAAGATCCACAATGAAGATAGCTTACTCTTTCTCTCTCTCCCTTTCTCTCTCATAAAAATTATAATGATGTAATCCCAATAACAATCAGATCCAACAATTAACAAACACAATGAAAGCATGAGAGATGGAGGAAAGTGATAGAGAGGAAGGACATTCATAAATCCATTCTACAAGAGAACCAATCTGCTTTATTGAAATGAAGATATGTACATGTGTAGGAAACTCGAGTTGGTCTCTTTTTATAGTAGAGAGAAAGACCCTGGCCTCAGAATCCTATTGGCCCATTTTTGTCTCCCTAATTATTCAAATTTAAAAAAAGTGGGAACCATCCAAAATTGGAGGGAAATCCAACTTTATTCGTTAACTTGACATTTAGGCCCTACGACATTAAAAATCCCGCAAAAATGTCTAAAGTCTTTTTATTGACTTTCTAATTATCAAATAACTATGTGATCATCGGGTTGGACTTACACACGCAGGGTGCCAAACCCCTCTCACTTATTAGCTAGTTTCTGTGGGCTTTTATTTGCAGCACGTCGAATCTTTATTAAATGATACTGCACCTTCTCCACGAAATCGAGTCGGGCAGTGTTGAAATCTAAATTGTGCGACAAAAAACAATGATGGGCTTCGACGATCCACTTTGAAGTTGTCCAAGCTGTGAATCGAGATTCCCAGAAGTCTCCCATCATTGTTGCATGAAAATATAATCTGGTCAGCGACAACTGATCCTTAATACTATCTGTAGGAAGGCAATCATCTCATCGCGTTGCAACAGACGTCAATAGGGTTAGATCTTTTGCGAACAACGTCGATTGCCTAATTGTGAGATTGGGAGAGCGGTTTCCAAATCCTTGCTAAAGATGGCTGATCCTTTCATAACTCGAAACACAAGAACTCTGATACCATGTGAAGTATTTCAGATCATTCAAGATCCAATCCATGACCCTGATCTTTGGTTACAATAAGGAGCAAACCAACAATCCTGCCAGTGTAGAAAAATCAGCATCTACATACAAAATGAGATGCAAACTCTAAGAGATCCTGATCAAACATGAACCAAAACATAAAATATGTTTGTTGTTCATACAATTACAGTACCCTACTGTATTTCACCCATGTGGAACCAAAAATGACAATAAATGAGCATTCTACACACAAGATTGCAAGATAACACCAAGATAGTGCACCAATGAGTAGTAGAACCCAAAGAGAACCATGTATAATGATGAAATGAGAGAGAGAAGAGATAAGATATGTCTCTCCACGAGTTACATCCTTTTATAGAGTTTTCAAATCGTATTTGGCCACTTGGCTTTCCCTCCAAAATGTAAACCCTACTATTTTTGGGTCTAGATTCAATGTACCCAAAGTTCAAATTTGAATCTCTCTCAAACTCGACTACCAACTTTTCCACAATTTTAAAAAGTGTTTATTGAATGTATTTTAAACTAATAGAACTTTAAAAAGTTTATCTCTAAGTCTAAATGAGTTTTGGCCTCTTATTGACAATTTACCAAAATGTGACTAAACTAGACTAAACTAGTTGAAATCTCTCACAACGCGTAAGTTCGTTCCCATGAGAGTGATAGCATATTTCAGATTTCAGCATGAATGGAAGATCCACATCTAACTCTAACATCCATTAACCCTAAGCATTAACACTACGATCATTAACACTAAGATCCACAATGAAGATAGCTTACTCTTTCTCTCTCTCCCTTTCTCTCTCATAAAAATTATAATGATGTAATCCCAATAACAATCAGATCCAACAATTAACAAACACAATGAAAGCATGAGAGATGGAGGAAAGTGATAGAGAGGAAGGACATTCATAAATCCATTCTACAAGAGAACCAATCTGCTTTATTGAAATGAAGATATGTACATGTGTAGGAAACTCGAGTTGGTCTCTTTTTATAGTAGAGAGAAAGACCCTGGCCTCAGAATCCTATTGGCCCATTTTTGTCTCCCTAATTATTCAAATTTAAAAAAAGTGGGAACCATCCAAAATTGGAGGGAAATCCAACTTTATTCGCTAACTTGACATTTAGGCCCTACGACATTAAAAATCCCGCAAAAATGTCTAAAGTCTTTTTATTGACTTTCTAATTATCAAATAACTATGTGATCATCGGGTTGGACTTACACACGCAGGGTGCCAAACCCCTCTCACTTATTAGCTAGTTCCTGTGGGCTTTTATTTGCAGCACGTCGAATCTTTATTAAATGATACTGCACCTTCTCCACGAAATCGAGTCGGGCAGTGTTGAAATCTAAATTGTGCGACAAAAAACAATGATGGGCTCCGACGATCCACTTTGAAGTTGTCCAAGCTGTGAATCGAGATTCCTAGAAGTCTCCCATCATTGTTGCATGAAAATATAATCTGGTCAGCGACAACTGATCCTTAATACTATCTGACGCCATTGGCTTATTCAGATCGATTGCCAAAGTAGGAAGGCAATCATCTCATCGCGTTGCAACAGACGTCAATAGGGTTAGATCTTTTGCGAACAACGTCGATTGCCTAATTGTGAGATTGGGAGAGCGGATATACTCCCGCTGGTATGCTTGTAGGGCTCGATGGAAGTCCACTGAGATCTCCCAACTATATGGTTGGTGGATGATTGGCCAGTTCGGCGTATGGATGATAATTTTGTCCATGGCCAATTCCAAATCCTTCCACTTATTTCTGTGTGGCATTGGTATGTAGTATGGATCTACGCGCAATTGGTTAGGGCTGGCCACGTAACTCCTGATGAATTTTGGAGTTTTCTCAAAAATTGTAACTATCCAAGCCGACTGCTCCTCCAATGCGGGTATCTTATCCAATTCTTTGTCGGCCTCAATTTCAGAGGTCTTAAACTTGATGACCCAACCACCACGCGAGGACTCATGAGGATGTGCTTAAAAGTTCTGAATCTGGTCCTCGACGTTGATTGGTCGTTTGAACAATGGTGTGGTCCTTGATGAAGATGGACATGCTTGCGTCGCCTGTAAAACTGGCTGTTCTTCTTGGACATCGGGGGCTCCACTCTGGTCCATGCCTGCATCTAACCCTATATCCATAGTTGCTTGATCCTAGTGCTAAGGCGAGAACTGTGGCATCAATGGAACTAAAATTTGAGGCCCGGTTTCCAACACATGAGCGGCGGCTTTTTCATAATCCTTTAAAATGGCCTTGGCCTTGCCTAACTCGATGGTTGTCGTCCTTTTGAGTTTATCGAATTTTTTTTGAAATCCCACCAGTGCAATATGGTAGGTTTCCACTTCGCGAAACAAGTATCTGATCTCATCCGGTGTGACTGGACGATCAGACACTTGGGTCTGTAAGTAAGAATCGTGTTCAAGGGTGGTCGCATCCAATTCACCTTGAAGTCATTTGCGTTTCAATGCTGCTAAGTCCAACTGTCCGACTAGCAACAAGACCTGTTGTTTGGAATCTTGGACTACCTTATCAACTTTGTCATGTGCCATGGTGAGTGCATTCTGAAGGGTCACCACATAGTCTTCTAGTCGTTGAGCGGACTCATTGGCCTTCTTTAAATCAGATTCGGACTTTGCCTCATGTTGTCTGATAATCGTTAGCTCACGGGTGATTTGAATAACCTTCTGGCTAATCAGGGTATTCTTTGTCTCAAGATCGGCTATGTGCCTGAACATATCTGTGAAAGATTCAACTAGTTTCATCACATTTTGCAATATTTCCATATTTGGCATATTGAGGCCAAAACTTGTTTTAGACTTAGAGGTTGACTTTTTAAAGTTCATTATCTAAATCTCATTTGAATAAACACTTTTTGAAAGTGTGGGAAAGATAGAATGCGAGTTTGAGTAGATTCAATTTGAATAAGTTGGGTACATTGAATCTAGACCCAAAATTGGTAGGGTTAGCATTTTGATGGGAAAGCCAAGTGGCCAAATAGGGTTTGGACCTGTTATAAAAGGATTTAACTCGTGGAGAGAGTCATCTTCTCTCTTCTCTATCTCATTTCATGCTTATACATGGTTCTCTTGGGTTCTACTATCCATTGGTGACTATCTTGGTGATTGCTTGCAATTCTATGTGTAGAATGATCTATATTTGTTATTTTTGGATCCACACGTGTGAAATACAGTAGCTTGCTGGTTTTGTACGGACCGCAACAGTACATAATCATTTCATTCAAGTTTGATCAAGTTCTATTAGTGTTTGCATCTCAAATTGTGTGTAGATGCTGATTTTTCTACATTGGTGAAATTGGTAGTGTATTTCTCTTTCTAACCAAAGATCATTCAAGTAGATTGGATCTTAAGGATCTGAAATCTTTCACAATATCTTTTCTTTCATCAATCATGGTTTGGATCACGCGCGCAAGGTTAGAAACAAGACTCATTGTGTCACCAGAATCCACGGTAGTAGGCACAACAGCAGCAGGAGCAACAGGAACAACTCTGGTAGGAATCGTGCTAACTAGTCTCTGATGTGTGGTCGGTTCTTCTTCTTCAAATGTATCTTCGGCTTCAAAACCCTTTGGTACTATGACGTTGAACTGTTTTAGAGATATAACAACAATTTCGACCCTAAGGGTGTCTGGTGCGGCTTCAACTTGATCTTGCTGATTGATCTGGAAGGAATCATCAAATCTAGTAGCAGTATCATGGAACTGTTTGAATTCTCTTCCAGGGGAGCTGACCTTGTGAGGAAGTAGAGACGAGAGATTGATCAGAGATGGGGGGAATAAGTAGTTCAGTGCGAATTGAGCAGGGGGTGGAAGCATTGCTGAAGATGTCTGTCTAGTACGACGTCGTGACGTGGAAGGCGAGTTAGGAACGATGATCTCGCTGCGTGGACGACGACGACTATGTGATTCGATGTCTGTTGGGAGAAATGAGCTGGTGTCTCTTCATAAATAGAGAGCGCGACATTCATACAAAAATCATGGATATTATTATCAAGGTGAGAGGCTGCTAGGAGTGACAACATCTGGCCAGCAACAAATTGTTGCTTGGTATTGTTCTTGATAGCTCGTTTGAGCTCTCCAAAGACAGTCTTGAACCAGTTATATGGTTAGAGACGAGTCTTGGCTATCTTGGCCTAGGACTCAACTATCTTATACAAAATTTAGGAAGTAATACGGTCTTTCCTGAGGTTACCAACCATCAGGAAATTGTTGAGGAGGTGAGAAGCAGCCTGAATGGCAGGATCAGTGATGGCCTCTAGAAGATAGTCGTCATTAGTCCAGTGCAGGTCAATATTATGTCAATAAAAGTCTTAATAGTTTGTTTTTCTTGCTTATGGTTCGGTGAGGCTTGGGTTCTAGATGCCCTATGGCAGCAAGGGCGGCCTCAGTCACACGCACCTTGTGTGTGGTTCCCTAGAAGGTAATGTAAAATTTGGATTTCTCTTCCTTCCAAGTACTGAAGGCAAGAGTGATAAAATCCATGTTGATTCTCGCCGAAAAAGCACTACAAAAAAAGGTGGCAAAAATGGAAGGAAAAAATGACAGAAATTGTGGAAGTTTTCGCAATTTTTGTCTCTTTATGCCAAAAAAATTGTGGTAACGGTTTTCGCAATTTTTTTTGGCAAATCCGCAATTTTGGTCCCACAATTTTTTTGGCTAATTTTTTGCAATCTTTATGGCTAAATTAACAATAAAAAAATTTACAGAAACCCACCCGCAATTTTTTGGCATGATAATTGCAAATTTATTTCCGCAATTTGTTTCCACAATTTGTTTGGCTAATATTTTTTGGGCAAAAATTGTCAAAAAAAAATTGCAAAAATTCATTTCCGCAATTGTTGTGGCAAAAATTGCAGATATTTTTTTGCAATTTTTTTTTGCATAAATTGCGAAAAAAAATTGCAAAAATTTATTTTCGCAATTTTTTTCAAAATAGTGTCAAATAATTGCGAAAAATAAATCCGCAATAGAAAATAAATTGCGGATTTATTTTCCGGAATTTTTATATACTATTTTTTTTTAAAAATTGCGGAGATGAATTTTCACAATTGTTTTGTCAATTTTTGTCAAAAAAAAATTTGTTGGCTAAAATTGAAGAAAATATCACCAATACAATTGCGAAAATGTCCCCAAGTTTTTGTCCAGAATTGCAGAATCTAACATAATAATCATAAAATACTTCTGAATTGGGTTGCGTAGTCTTGAAAACATGTAAATATGGGTGAAATAGGTTGTGGAAGTAGTCTAGGTTGTCAATTATTCCAAATTCAGTAAAAAATACACTTAGGCCGGAATCTCGGGTAGATCCTGAGGACGAGGCCTGGTACTAGGGCAGATATCGTTCCTGTGCATGAGAGAAGCAATACGAATTTTTTTTTTGTAAAAAACGCGCATAAGAGAAATATATACGACAGATAGCATCGGGATATCCCACTTGTGCGTAAGTAAAGATCAAGTAATAATAGACAACACAAAGTGCGCGCACAAGAGCGATATGCCGTGAAATTTGAGAAAAGAAAAAGCAAAAAATTAATCGGGTTGTATATCTTTTATAGGAAATTTTTTCACACATGCGGTCAACAATCAACGGACACGCATTGGCTGGCGATTGGTTCACACGTTTTGGCACATGTGATGTGACAGTTGGACATGTGTGAAATGACATGAGGACACATGTCACGTGATCACTGGTTGGATGGAATACACGTGTCACTTTCTCATTCGTCCTTACGATCACACACATGTGAAATGACAACGTGACATGTGTCACCAGATCATTGGTCGGATAGGCACCATGTGTCACTTCAAAATGAGTTGACAGTTCGCACGTGCGACAAGACATTCTTTCGCACGTGCGAACCGCGATATATAACTCACAAACTACGAGGCATTTTTTTTCAATTTTTTTTTCCTCCGCATATCGCAATTGTGCGCCATTGGCCTATTTGCTATTCTACCTACAACCTTCCCGGCGTACAGGTCTGATATCCCCGCATACAGTCTCTGTGTATCGCACTTGTGCGCCTCACTTCTAGATACTCTGATTTCACTTATACTTCCCTCACACAGGTTCGATATACCGTACTGTATTTCCGTACGTATCGTTTGTCTGCGAACGCTTTGGACCCCTCCCCTTCCTATCTTTCTCATTACGCACAAATGTGATATCCCTTAGAATACCTCAATGGAGAGGAGAAAACAGACGAAGAGAGAATTCTTCTCTACTGGTGCATCATCAGCCCCTGCCATTGCTATTAATCCTCCCATTCGAACTAGAAGACGCAACCGCAGCATGTGGCTCTCTGATATTCATAGGTATCAGAGATCAACCAATCTACTGATTCAGAGAACTCCATTCTATCGTGCTATCCGCCAAATTACTAGACATGATCTCGATCATTTTGTCAGATTCGCACCCTTGGCTCTTCAGTGCCTTCAGGAGGCTGCTGAGAACTATATGAGCCTTTTTTTTTAAGATTCATTTTTGCTCGCTATACATGGTAAGAGAGTAACCATTATGCCTAAGGATTTTCAACTATTGATAAGGAAGCAGCCAGCCCCCAAGAGAGCCCCGAAGAAAGTAGGAGGGCCAGTATTACGGATTCTCGTCAAAGTAACCTTGTTAATAACGTAGATACTGCTGCACTAGATACGATTGTAAGCATAGCTACATCCATTTTGAATAATCATGTAGATACTGCTCATCCACCACCTCCTCCTCCAAATTTTTATACATATATAGATTCGGACGATTATCTTAAATTTGAGAGTGACATATCCAATGTTGTAGATAGAATTGGAGTTCCATTTTGTTTTAGATTAGAGAAACTTGACTTCAATATTAACTATGGAGTTATTGATTGTTTGGATCTAAAAAATAGACAGGCTTCTATCAGTGATCGTATAATAGAGTCTAGGATTACACTCTTGCAATATGACATTGCAAGAGATTCATCCAATGAATTGTTGGTGCTCGGTAACTTTTTGCTTCAGGCCTTCAAGGTGGATAACGACACTTTGTCACAGTGTTTTACTCGTGAATTCACACCAACAACAAAATACCTACTCGTGCCTTATCATACCAAATAAGATATGTTAAATGTTTCTTGTTGTTTAATGCTTTATCATTGGCATTATCAATGGAAATAGTTCTCAAAATTGTAGCCAATGGGCTTTCTATCTTATTTTGCAGTGACCACTGGAGTTTAAACCTGATCTCTATTAAGAGATTTGTAGATAATATTGTTAAAGTATTTTGTGTCAAGATGAACTCGGCTAGCAATACGCATAAGGATGTAGATATGTACTTGCTATATTTAAGTAAATATATTCCAACAAATGTTCCCCATTCAAATGACTGGCAAATCGTCAGTTTGGAGGTAAATTCTATCTCTCTTAACAACATTTTAAAATCAATATTCTAATGTGTTTGTTTCATTCTAATTCATTCTGTTTCTTAATTGATTTCTTGTGTGCTGAATTTTTTTGCAGTCACCCCAGCAAAATGATTCATCAGTTGTGGATGGTACACTTTATGTGAAAATTGTCAACATTTCCTAGCTAGTTTGAGGCCTAAATTGGCTAAAATTGTAAATAGTTTTGGTTCTGGAGTTTCACACGTGTGAACCAGGCCACAATGTTTTTATTTACTGTATTTTTTCAGTATGATGAAGTGTCAAACTTCATACCCTTCAAAATGAGACCATTTTGATGTATTTTGGTCATATAAGCCATTTTTAGCTATTTTTCCTATATAGGGAATATCTAGGGTCAAGTACCTTCTAGAGAGAGGAGAGAGAGTCATCTTCCTCATCCATAAATAGTAGGGAAGTCGTGGAGAACAGGTTGGAGAAACCTTTTGTATGCTTCATTGAGATCAATAGATCATTGTCATTGTTTCTTCCTCCATTGAGAGCATTGTTGTGTGTATTGTCTTCAAGCTATTGTGTATGATCTTAGGTGCTTTCCAAAAGTGGTAGGCTGATGTATTATGGACTGTATAATGCTATTTTGGGCCGCACTTGATGTTTATGGAAGTTTCCATTTGTGATAAATGCTTTTTGATCAAGTTCTTTGCATTCTAGGTAGCATAGAATGTGTTGCCAATTCCTAGCTTATGTAGTTTGGAGTGCAAGCATTCAAGCCAATGATCTTGGAGTTTAGATCCACTTAGGATCTGTATTTTTCACATGGTATCAGAGCTGGTTGGCTTCTATTTACAGTAAGTATTTCATTTTTGGTGATATTTGGATGTTTGATCAAGTTCTAGCATGATTTTGCATTGCTTTGTTGATCAAATCTTACTAACCTTTGTTTTGTGAGTTGAATTTGTGGATCAAAAGCATATTTCAGGTCTATTGAAGATCAGAGGCTGAAAAGAAACTATTTTGGATCAGATCATAACACCTAATCATTTGTGATTGTGAGGCTTGTGCATATTCAATACTAACAATGTTCTTTTCAATCCTATTGTTGACAATCTCCATTCTTGGATGAACACTCTCCTTAAGTGGATGAAACTTCTCCTTAAGTGGATGACAAATGCTCTTTTGAGTGAGTTGTAATTCTCCTAAAGGCTGAGCAAAGCTCCCATTTGGATGAAAAATCCTCTTTTTTGGGTGAACATATTGTAAGCTCCATTGTGAAGAGCATATTGTAAAGATTGTCATCAATTTTGGCATAAATTTTGGTGTACTTTGTTGAGCATGTAAGTAACTCTCCTTATGTAATTTGATTGGAGCATTTGCTGGAAGGTGTTAACCATTATGCAAGTGTGTTTTCAGGTTCTTAACAGGTTGAGGAACATTCTCATGTGAAGTGATCTTAGATCTACATCTAAACACCAAGATTTGACAAGATAGTGAAGCTAGTCTTGTGATTCACTAAGTGTGCTCATTCATTCATCTCTAAATCTTGTATTTATCACTTGCTGGAGTTTATAAACTTTTAGAAGTGTGGTTTACATGTGGTTTTACAGGTTGAATCAATATCTTAGTGTGTTGATCATATGTTGATCAAGTTTGTTCATTACTAGGTAATCTTGGCATCCTAGTTTTGGGTATTTTCTAAGAATGCAAGTAACTCTTCACACCATAACTTGATTTGGTCACTTGCTGGAAAGTTTGAGAGCTTAAGCAAGAGTGTGTTCAGGTTGGTTTGATTTTGTAATCCATTCTTAGTGTGTGCAAAGTGTTGCATGTGTTTCAATCTTCCTTTCTATGCTTGGAAACCATCTAGGTTCAAGATAGAAGTGTTTTAGGGTCCTAAATCTTCATAGATCTCTTTATCTATCATTTGTTGAGAGAAAAGTGAGTGCTAAGTGCTTTAGGACAGAACCTAAAAGTTGAAGAAACATTAGAATCATGGCTTCCAATGGTGGGATCATGCTAGAGTCTAGTGAAAGGTTGAGTTCAACAAACTACTCTACTTGGAAAGTGAGGATGGAGTCCTTACTTGAGTTGAATGAACTCATGGACATAGTTGCAGAAATTGAAGAGAGACCTCTCACACTTCAAGAGCAACAAAGGTTTGATAAGAAGGCCAAAAGGGCTCTTCATATCATTAAAATGAATGTTACAAATGAACTTCTCAAGGAAGTTGGAAAGTGTCAAAGTGCAAGTGAGGCATGGAATGCCTTAAAGAAGCTCTTTGAATCAAAGTCCACATCTAGGGTATTGACCCTAAGGAGACAAATATTTTCTAGTAGGCAAAGAGAGGGTGAAAGTGCTCATGCATTTATCTTGAGAGTTAAGTCCCTAAGTGATGATTTAGCATGCATTGATGATAACATAAAAGATGGTGTAATAGTCCAAGTTATGTTGAATGGTTTGCTAAATGAACATGCTAACCTTGTGCAAAGTTTTGCCATTCAAAGAGTCTTGCCAAGTGTGGTTGACTTGCAAGAAATCTTATTGGCTGAAGAACATAGGTTGCAATCAAAGCTTGATGGTGCATCCTTGCAAGGTGGAGGTGAAAAGGCTTTCTTCACAAAAGGCAAATTCAAGGGCAAAGGTAAAGGCAAAGGGAAATGGTCCAAAGGTGGTAACTTTGATCATGATGATCACTCTTCCTCTTCCTCTTCTACTAAGAACAATAAGTCAAAGTTCAAGTGCTTTTATTGTGGGATAAAAGGTCATTTTGCAAATGAATGTTATAAGAAGAAAAGAGAGCAAGGAGAGAGGCAAGGAAATCTTACAATAGATGAGGAAGAACATAACACATGTGAATCACTTGTTATGACTTCAAGTTTGTTAGCCAACATAGATGATAATGATCCTTGGTGGATTGATAGTGGAGCCTCATCTCACATGACAAGACATAAGGAATACTTTACATCCTTATTGTCTTATGAGGGAGAAGGTAACATCATCTACACTGCAAATGATGGTCAATGTGACATCAAAGGCATAGGCACTATTCCTATTTCCCTTTCAACAAATAGGAAAGCAAATCTTGAAAATGTTTTGTACATTCCTTCAATCACTAAGAATTTGCTTAGTGTAAGTCAAATGATTGACAAAGGACTTGATGTGGAGTTCATTGGAGATGCATGTTTGATAAGTAAATGTAGATCCTTGATTGCTCAAGGTAGGAGGCATGGTAAACTTTTCAAGCTTGATGCATGTGTGATCTCTAATCATGAAGGATGTATGGCTAGGGAGCAATTGACAAACCAAGAAGTTTGGCACAAGAGGTTGGGCCATCCCAACTTCAAATCTTTGGAGGTAATGGCAAAGAAAGAGCTTGTTCTTGGTCTCCCTAAAAGTCTTGTTGCAAACAATAGTGTTTGTGAACATTGTGCCTTGTCCAAATCTCATAGACTTGCTTATTCTAGATCTATTTCTAGATCTAAAGAAGCTTTTCAACTTGTGCATTCTGATATTCATTCTTCTAGTACAACTAGCAATGGTGGGGCAAAGATGTATGCAACTTTCATTGATGACTTTAGTAGGTATACTTGGATCTATCTTCTTAAAAGTAAGGATGAAGTGTTTGCTGCATTTGTCAAGTTCAAGAATGAAATGGAAAACCAATTCAATACAAAGATCAAATGCTTAAGATCTGATAATGGAGGGGAATACACCTCAAATAGGTTCAAAGACTTTTGTATAGCACATGGGATTAAGAGGGAGATGTCTAGTCCTAGGACTCCACAACAGAATGGAGTGGCCGAGAGGAAGAATAGAACCCTTTGTGAATGTGCCAAGGCAATGAGACTACATGCTAATCTTGCTAAGTCTTTTTGGGAGGAAGCTTTAGCATGTGCTAACTATCTATGTAATAGATGGACAAGTGCTTCCTTGGATGGTAAAACTCCTCATGAGGTTCTTTATGGTAGAAGGCCGAGTGTCAAGCATTGTAAGATCTTTGGATGTACATGTTTTGTCAATATCACACTTGATGATAGAACTAAAGAGGTAATCTCTAATCAGGCTCTGATACCACTGATAAAATTGAGGTAGTTAGCATGTACTTTGAATCCCCTTGCCCAATGTAAATGGTAAATTGAAGTATGTACTCACCATAAGTCGTAACGTGAAGTAAGCAAGGCTTACAAAGTGTACATTCCTTCTACAAAGAAAGTTGTCATAAGTAGGGATGTCATCTTTCATGAAGAGAATGTTTCCAATGTTGTTGATGTTGATGTTGATGTGCCTACTAATCATCATGATGTGCAAGATGTCTTGGATGAAGATGGAGATGCCACTCCAAAGCAAACTTCAAGGAAGACTCAAAGGCAAAGGGCTAAGCCATCAAGGCTAACCTATGATGAAAAAGGAAAGCAAGTGGTGGACAACTCTAACTTTGCTTTTCTTACCTCTTTTGATGAACCAACTTGTGTAGGTGAAGCAATTCAAAAGAAGGAATGGATCCAAGCCATGGATCATGAGCATCAAGCACTCATCAAAAGCAACACATGGAGGTTGGTAAAGCTTCCAAAGGACAAGAAGGCAATTGGTTGTAAGTGGATCTTCAAGATCAAGACAAATCAAGATGGATCAATCAACAAGTACAAGGCAAGGTTGGTGGCAAAGGGGTATGCTCAAGAATATGGTATTGACTATGATGAGACCTTTGCACCCGTGGCAAAGATGGTAACTATTCGAATCCTAATCTCTCTTGCAACTCTTTATGATTGGGATATGTGGCAAATGGATGTTACTAATGCCTTCTTGAATGGTGATCTTGAAGAAGATATTTACATGGAGCAACCCGAGGGCTATGTTTCACATGATGAGCCTAATCATGTGTGCTATCTCCAAAAGAGTTTGTATGGGCTAAAGCAAGCACCAAGGAGTTGGTATGCTAAGCTCAATTCCTTCTTACTTTCTCAAAACTTTGTTATGAGTGAGTATGATCATTCTCTCTACTTTAGATTGAATGAAAATGATATCACTTTACTTTTGATCTATGTTGATGACATTATCTTAAGTGGTGGTAACAATCTAGATATAGATGAAATCAAGATGGCACTCAAAAGAGAGTTTGAAATTCAAGATCTTGGTAAACTTCATTATATCTTAGGAATAGAGATTATTAGAACTTCTAAATCTACATTCATATGTCAAGAAAAGTATGTTAACTCTATTCTAAAAAGGTTTCATATGGAAGATTGTAAAGTTGTTTCTACTCCTATGGAATCAAATGTAAAGCTAACTACAAGAAGTAATGAAAGATCCTTCAAGGACATTACTCTCTATAGAAAGCTAATAGGATCTCTTATATGGTTAACCATCACAAGACCTGATCTAAGCTTTGTGGTTGGTAAACTAAGTCAATTTATGCAAGATCCTAGTGAGGCTCATTGGAAGCTAGGAAAGAGAGTACTTAGATACATCTCGGGATCTAGAGATTTTGGCATCTTGTATGGAGGTACTACACCTAACCTTTGTGGATTTTCAGATTCAGATTTTGCAGGTGATCAAATGGATAGGAAGTCAATAAGTGCCTTTGCAATCTATCTTGGAGATGGAGTGGTCTCATGGCTATCAAAGAAGCAACCAACTATCTCTCTATCTTCCACCGAAGCCGAGTACAAGGCATTAACAACATGCACCAAGGAGATTCTTTGGATCAAGAGGATGTTATTGGATCTTCACTTGCTGGAACCAGAGAAGACTCCAATCATACTTTGTGATAACCTTTCAGCCCAAAGCTTGGCAAGCAATCCTGTTTTTCATGCAAGGAGCAAGCACATTGAGATTGCTCACCATTTTGTGAGAGATCAAGTCATTGCCAAAGAGGTGGAGCTTCAACATGTCTCTTCAAAGGAGTGTGTGGCTGATATCTTCACCAAACCATTGGGAAAGGACCTATATTTAATGCATAGATCTAATCTTGGAATGTGCTCAAAGACTATGTTGAAACTAGCATCCAATGTTGAAGAGGGAGTGTGAAAATTGTCAACATTTCCTAGCTAGTTTGAGGCCTAAATTGGCTAAAATTGTAAATAGTTTTGGTTTTGGAGTTTCACACGTGTGAACCAGGCCACAATGTTTTTATTTACTGTATTTTTTCAGTATGATGAAGTGTCAAACTTCATACCCTTCAAAATGAGACCATTTTGATGTATTTTGGTCATATAAGCCATTTTTAGCTATTTTTTCTATATAGGGAATATCTAGGGTCAAGTACCTTCTAGAGAGAGGAGAGAGAGTCATCTTTCTCATCCATAAATAGTAGGGAAGTCGTGGAGAACAGGTTGGAGAAACCTTTTGTATGCTTCATTGAGATCAATAGATCATTGTCATTGTTTCTTCCTCCATTGAGAGCATTGTTGTGTGTATTGTCTTCAAGCTATTGTGTATGATCTTAGGTGCTTTCCAAAAGTGGTAGGCTGATGTATTATGGACTGTATAATGTTATTTTGGGTCGCACTTGATGTTTATGGAAGTTTCCATTTGTGATAAATGCTTTTTGATCAAGTTCTTTGCATTCTAGGTAGCATAGAATGTGTTGCCAATTCCTAGCTTATGTAGTTTGGAGTGCAAGCATTCAAGCCAATGATCTTGGAGTTTAGATCCACTTAGGATCTGTATTTTTCACACTTTATATAATAAAAAGTTATTTTTTGAGTGGTTTACCTTCAGGAGGATGTTGATATTTCAAAAGGCATTTATTTAGTTTATTCTTGATTTTGAACTTGTGATAAGTTTGTCTATTCTGTTGATTTTTTTAGCCATTAATGTTCTATCTTGCAGTTTACACTTCCTGAATACACATCATTGGCGAGGGCAAGGCTTTAGCCTCCCATTGTTGATGATGGTGTTAAGGATGATGTTATTATATAGATAAAGATTAGAAAAATATAGATAGCACATAACGGATATAGATTGCACATGTATAGAATCGATAGGAAAATATACATTGGTAAATCAAATGTTGTTCCATTTTATGAATTTAGGAGCACAAAATACATGTAGTGATGCCCAATTTGGGCTTTCATTTATTGAATGAAAGAGTCTATACACAGATTTTTACTAAACTTTATTTGAAGATATTGTTCTACCACAATGGTGATTGTTGTAGGTAGATATTTGCAGCACGTTATCGACTCCTATCTTTTTCGCATCTGTGACATCACAATTATTAGTGAATGTGCAATTGTAAATTATGTCGCTTTCAGTTATTTTGTACTATTTTGAAATGGCAATAAACATAGAGTACTTACGAGTCTTCTGTTGATGATAAATCTGAAATATATTGGTAGATTGGTTTGTAATAGCATGAGCTCTGTTTTGATAAAATCAAGCTTCCAATGCTCTTCCACCTCAACCATAGTAAAATATTCTTCATTGTAGATAATGCTTATCTCCCTTCGGTTTGAGTGACCATTTAGTTCAAAGTCTTGATCCAGTGGTAGCCATGTACCTTCGATTTTCTTGTATCTCTGATAGCTAAATGTGAGACTGAGCATTTGTTTTTTGATATGATAACGGAAGATCATTGACGACTTCTTAATCATGTATTCTATGTCATTATTTGTTTTACTATCCCAGTCTTGATCCATGAGATCTGACAAAGTCTCATCTGATAAATCATTGCAAACAAATAAAGTTGGTGTCTTTCGAACACTAGCACTTAAGAAAAAAATCAGCAAATGTATGCAATGAGATAAACCAACTTAGGTGAACATTTTTTGAGCCCGTACTTATCTTCATAGCATTTCTAACATCAATTTTGGCAACACCATTTTGTTGAGGTGTGTAAGAGATTGTCATTTGATGATGGATACCTTTGCTTTGAAGATAAGTACCGAACGTATTCTTTATATATTCCCCAGAGATCTCTTTGGGTCTTTGATAAGACATTTGTCTTCTTTGAATTCCACAACCAATCCTTGGTTCATAATTGTAGACACCGAAATGAGATTCTTTTTTATTTTTGGAACATAAAGTACATTACGAATGTACTTCTCCTCACCATTGGGTAAGATAATGGAGATCACTCCAATACCTTTGATACGATAAGAGGTGTTATCAACACCTTAAACTTTGCTTCCATCATGCACTTTTACAAGCTTTGTGAAGACTTCTTTGTGATAAGTCATATGGCATGTGGCACCGCTATCAATCACCCAATCAATAGATGAAAAAATAGCAATTTGTAAAGCTGAAGATGAGCTATTTTCTGCTAAAAAAAAAGCAAGATTTGAAGTGGCAGAAATCTCGTCTTTAGAAAAGATGAGATTATTAGTGACAAAAGCATAATCATTATTGAAAAGATTATCCTCCTTTCCAAATTGTTGTTCCAAAGTAATAATTGCGGTACTTGTATCGTTATCTTTCTCTTTTTCCTTTGCAAGCCTCTTCCTACATTCTTTGATGTGATGTCCAATCTTCTTGCAATAGTGACACTTACCCTTCTTCTTGGAGCCTTGATCTTGAGCTTCCTTAGATTTTTTATCATCTTTGAAAGTGTTGAAAGAAGACTTCCCTTTCCACTTGCCTTTGCCGCTTGATCTTCTAATCCACCAAAGTTGATTCTTGTTTGTCCTTCTTGAAGAAGTAAGCCAACAAGTTCGTCGAAGGAGATTTGTTGTCCCCTAAGAGAAATGCTCAATGATGACACAAATGGAAGGTAAGAATTAGGAAGAGAGTTGAGAGTAATAGATACAAATTGTGAGTTCTCAATCACCTCATCAATACTAAGAAGCTCCTCTCGAAGATCCTTGATCTTCGTCAAGTGGTTTGTCAACAAATCACCTTCTTGCATCTTCAAGATAGAAAGTTGATTTCGAAGATATACCACTTTTGCCGCATTCTTTACTTGAAACATCTTTGCAAGAGTCTCCCAAGCACTTTTGGAAGTCTTGCATGATCTAATATGAGGAAGGATAGATCTCTTCACTGATAATGCAATGACGGAATGTGTTTGTGCATCTCGTCGATCCCACTTCTTTTGCTCATCTGAAGACACTTCCGTAGATGATGAAGTAGTTGTTCTAGATGGTGTAATAGGTGCCAAGGTAGGCGGCCTCTCTTCGTCACCATTAACTACTTCCCACAAACCTTTAGCAATTAGAAGGTTCTTTATCATGTAGCACCACAAGGAACAGTTTGTGCCATCCAACCTATCTTCATTAAATAAAGAACCAATAGACTCCGATTCTTTAGCCATAACAGAAAAATCAGCTTGTAATAGATAGGAAATAAACTTTCCAAGACAAAATCTACTCAAAGGGCAGCAACCTCAAAGCTGAAATTATAAGCACAATAGATTGCAATACTCCACATGCAATTTGCTCAACAAGTAATGAAATAGGTGGCTGATTTCTGCACAAAAAACAGAATGCTCACAGACTTTAAGGCCAGTGAAAGATTTGGTGGCACTATGGAACGACATGGTGATTTGAGCTTGCAGAAGTTCTTAAAAAACTTCTAGTCCCTGTAGGGGTTGCTCTTGTGTGAGGATTGGAGCAGATAACGAACGTTCTGTTTTTTGTTCTTCCTGCAATAACTCGTCTCGGATTTCATGGTATCGCCTTTGTTCCAACTTCCACTAGTGGATCTGGATAATCTCTAGGGATCGTGGAAGTTGTCAAGGGACTTCCCGTATGGTCAGCAGGATTGTCTAAGTGTGTGTGTTGTTGTTGAGCTTTGTGTAACAAACATGACGCACAGGTAGGATCTTGTTTGATTGTTTTGGACAATCTTTGAAACTGTGTTTTCAAACACATTTTGGGCATTCGGCATGGTATTGGTTTTTGTCTTTACAATCAACTATGAAATGTCCTGTTTCGCTATAGATGAAACATTTGTTGCTCATTGGCCCTAGGGCAACTGCGTAGCCATCTTGGATGGCTAGCATCCTCTAGATTTTCTGGATGGTTTGGATACTCATCTCCTGGACAGGAACATGAGGTATCTTTTTGATAAGGTGCATAATGTCCAGTGTGGTATGTGTTATCTATGCTATATGAAGCATCAGACGAGTGGTCAACAAAATGAGTCTAAACTGGGGCTTTATTGGTTCGATTTTGTTGATGTCCTCGTTCGGGTGGTCCTCTAGGAAGTGGACCTAAGAGAGCTAGTTGAGGCAGGTATTGCTAAGTGGATTGCCTAGGTAGCTCTTGAATCTTAACCGGTGGATTGTTTCGCGGATGATATTGATTTTGTGGAGGTCTGGAAACAAATTGAGGTCTAGGAGGCTAATAGTGTCCTCCTATCTGTTCTCGATTGTTGTATCGTGGGTTGCAGTAGCAATAAAAGGATGAATGGCCCATAAAATCACAGATTTCACATTTGATCAGGGAATTATCAGAAACGGGTTGATAGGATGGGCATTCGTTACCAGTGTGTGCACCTCGACAATGAGGGCACCAAGTGTTTTTTAATCTATGATGTACCTGACCAGGGAATAGCTGACCAGGCATTGAGCTTTGGATAGACTCTCTCTGGAAGTCCAATCCTCAGAAAGAGCTA
This sequence comes from Diphasiastrum complanatum, assembly GCA_029204225.1. Classification (NCBI taxonomy): domain Eukaryota; kingdom Viridiplantae; phylum Streptophyta; class Lycopodiopsida; order Lycopodiales; family Lycopodiaceae; genus Diphasiastrum; species Diphasiastrum complanatum. The sequence goes on along the minus strand of CM055100.1, from coordinate 13,589,140 downwards.
AGTTTCTTTTCCCTCTTTTGAACAGTTGTAATTAGTCTTTTTGACTTTTTTTTAAGAAGGAACAACAGACACTCTTTTTCTATTTCGGAAAATGACCATTTCTCAGGGACCTAATCGATCCCCGACAAGAGGCATCGATGAATTAGAAACATAAACTCTGAAGTTCAGTAAAGGGAAAGAACCTATGGAGGTGGAGGAACAAGAACAATTCGCCGAAGAGCTTGACGATTTGGTTACCAAGGAGCAGTATCTCCACTTGGTAACAGAGGTGGATAAATTGAAACTGGCTCTAGCCAATTTCAAATCCAGTGTGGACGACTCGTTCGCCGAACTCAAAGGTCTAATTTTGAGCTCTGAGAAAGGAAGCCTTCCTTCCACTTCTCAGTTGTCCCCTTCACCACTTCTATCAGTTTCAGGTGAGCCTATTCGGTCTCATCCCAGTGTCTTTAAAGACTTAAAGCCTCCTACTTTTATTGGGGAAGAGAAGGATAGAAACACAGATATTCTACATACCTTCCTCAGCAAATGGAAGAACATACATGCTCTTAAACAGACCCCTAACCATTCGCAAGCTATTGAGGCCAGTCTTTCCCTAGGGCCCATGGCCTATAAGTGGTGGTTAAACCTCCGGGAGACGGGGCAGACTCCCCGGTCATGGAAGGCTTTTGAAGAAGCGTTCCTAAGAGAGTTTCTACCAGAAAATGAACTTGATAGAGCCTGGGAAGCCTGGGAGAAGACAGTAATGGACAAATCCTTAATCCATTATATCTCGCAGTATTGAGAAGCAATTTTAAAGATAAAAAACATGGATGACTATCAGAAATTCAAGAGGATTTGTTCGTGGCCTTAAAGATGAATATAAAGTAGAGGTCCAGATAAACTCACCTACTACCCTAGATCAAGCTCTCAGATATGCTCAAATCTATGATGATTCAGTGGGTAGGAAGAAGGCGAGACAACAGCCCCTTTCTGAGCAGCCTAGGCTGCCAACTAACTTCTACAATATACTATTCAACATAATTGGAACAAGGACAAAACATGTCACTTTCTCTCCCACAAATGCTAAACATCTTTCGCTTTGATCAAGTCATCAATAATGCTCTCACACTCATCCTGAGTGAAAGTAACTCATTTCTCAAACTACAAAACCCTAGATGCATTAGTAGTTTCAAACATTACTCTCAATTTCCCAAGCCTCGCTTGTACTTTTGCCATCCATACTATGAGATCTCATATTGTCTCTATTGATACAAAGTTGTGCTTTTCAATGTTCTTGTTGTACTCTCTTGTCTCTTATTCTCTGGTAGTCTAGTCTCTTCGCCTGTAATTATATCCCACAGAACTAGAATAATGTACCTAATTCCACCTATTTTATTGTTCTCTCTCAAACCACATTTTGTAGTAATGCTTGCTTTGACTTATTTGCACAAACTTCAAGAAATATTCAAAAGATTAGTACTGTGCAGTGCAATTTCATGCATGACTACCTTGGTACCTTCACGAGTGATTTGACTAGCTTGTCATCTGCTGCTTCAAATTCAATTTGCTTCCCAATTGTTGCTTTTAATCCAGTCTATGTAGGATCTGCACTTTGTAGAAGTGGGCAGACTCTCCTATGACTGCAATCAATTGCAGATAACTTCATTCATTAATAGCTATTTACTTGTTTGGGTGTGTAAGATCTGCAACGGCCTCCGAATCGCCTCTAATGAACCTCAAAGGAGTTGAAAATACCTATATGGCCTTAAAAAGTTTTTAACCTGCTTCACAAGTCACAGCCATTTATTGACCTCAATTGTGCTGCCTTCTTAGATTCAGATATTTTCAAGAGTAAATAAGTGCTAGAATGGTTGCTAGATTGTTTATAAGTGACAAGCTATGACGCCCTTGGCATCAAAAGACAGATACATCACATAAAAATCATTACTATTTTCAAAAAAATATAATCCGGACAAGAAAACATGCACAAAATGAACCAAAACTCTTCTGCAGACTGGTTATTGACATTTGAGACATACGGGTTTAATAACAATTTCTCTTGTGCAGCCACTTTCCCACTTCTGAAAACTTTGAAGGAGGCTTGATTCCCAAAGCAGTAACACACTTGTGTACACAGAACAGTCACAAGAGTTAGTTTCTCAACTTCTCCACATGATCCAACCCGACTCTTGTTGTGGATTTTTTTTGTTGTAGGGGTTGTGTTAGAGAAGATGAAACATCTGGATGTGGGATTTGTGATTTGCCTCTTGAATTTTCTCGAGAATTTCATCTAGCCAAAGTGGTCATTGTTATCCTCAAGAGTTTGTGGAACTTCAAATTGCCTTATCATTGTAGATCAATGTTGCATAGGGCAGCAAGAATATACATCCAAGCTGGCATGAGTTCTTTCTTAAATTAAGGAACTATAATCTTGATAAAAACAGTTCACTGAAATGATTTAGAAACAAGCTAACTTTCTTTTCATGACGAAGTGGGTGAGTATTCTCGTGCAGCTTGTGCTCTAGCTCCTACAAGTCCAGCTACTCCTTCTGCTGCCACCCTTCAGACTAGTAACTACAGAAGGTTGCAAGTAGGCCTATGATTGATATGATGAGGATTAGATCCAATTCTATTAGATACTGAAGATTTGAAGATGAGACGTTGCAGACCAGTGTTGCAGCCACATGCATAGTGCTGCCAAGGTGTATGGTCAGCCATATGCCATCTCGCACAATCTCCTGCACATGTGCAAGGGCCAAGTATACAGTATACACATACACAGCGAATGAGTAGCAGGCTGTTTCGTGAGTTTGATGTTTTGCAGGAGGCCAATCACGGTAATCGCCTGAAATAATCCTTGACAAGCCACCATCCACATTTATGAATCACAATGATTGCAAGAACAGAAAATTTCTAAGTCACTCTTCGAACTACGCACTATCACTGATGTGATACATTTGAGGAAATCGCAAATTTGGCCTCCAGCGATGTGGCAACATCAATCTGATAAATATTAATGCCCATAGATGTAACCAAGGTTTTGCATGTATGACATTTGAAGTTACATCATATTTTTTAGAATCGCATATAGTCTTCTAAACCGATCATATGTTTTGCAGCATATATGAAATGTCCCCAAGACTCCAAATCGAGATAGGAGATAGGTATATCACAAGAGAAGAGCTTCATAGTCCCTAATGGCCGCAAGACTCTCCATGATTCTCATGGACACGGGAGAGGGTATATATAGAGCGTAGAGCCTATCTCACCTACCCATGCACTAAATTCACATGTAAGCATACTATCGGTCCATGCCAAACTCCCATGCATGTCCAGTGCATGTAGGTACCCGTAACCCATAGTAGCTAAGACCCATGCAATAGCACAATGCATATACATCCTATCCCATACTAGGATGCAACACACATGCTAATACCGCATGCGGGTGTGACCACATGGTCCAACTCGACTAAAATTTTATAAATTGTGACAATTTCAGACTTTTACAAGCTGATGTATGATCTTTGTGCTATATCATGTTCTTACACAAAGTAGAAATTAATATGCTAAGACGTTATGATCATGTATTTCAGATTTGTAGCGCCCCTGTAAATCATTTAATGCTCTGACCACTAATCATACCAATACAAGGATAGGGCTCTACAGATTCTCAATCTGTACTGGAAAATGAATGCAAGGTCAAAAAACTTATGCTTTGAACTTTTTGAAATCTCAAATGTTGAAAAATGCTTACGTTGAGCTGCACAGGACTGGACCACGACCCCTATATGGAGAGCTTCTCTCGTTGACCAGAATTGCTCGTTAGAGGACACCAAACTAGGAAGTAATAGAAATTTGAAAATGTGCAGTCTGAGTGGAGTTCACTGTGACAAGATTGGTCCTCTTTTTCACGGACGATATCCATGTGAGAATAGCTAGTATAATTAAGCCCACTTTCACAAGGGAAAAGGTAAAACCTGTCCCAGTTGTCTCCCTAATTGAGGGGAAACAAAGACTTTTAAAACGGTTATGAATGTTTAAACAAAGATGCCATATGACCACCATGACTATGAAAATGACAAGATCTGTGGCTGTATTATGGATTCTTATTGACACATAACACTTGTGAACTAGCCTCATTCACACGTCCATCATAGTAGCTATACTTCTGAGTCAGAAGCTATTGAGTGAAGATGCTAAAGTTGCAGAAGTAGAGCTAGTGATTTGAAGCACTAGAGATGCCACAAGGAAGTGCACCAGCCAGTATACCAAAACTTCCATTTTTTATGCATTCAAATGTGCGCGATTGCTGAAATGAGTCGTCATTATTCCAACAATGTAGTGACCAGGAACAGGCTGTGAGTATGAACAAGAAAGAAAAAAGGCTGTGTAGCTTATACCTTTTGAAAAGAGAACGAATGAAAAAGGACATTTGCGTTTTCCACGTCTGTTCTGCTCTGTAAGGTGCCTGGGAGTCCAAGGCCTCCAGCTGAAAGCATCTCCTCGCTGTTAAATTAATCATTCTCATAGCAACGGAAGGAAGGCTAATGTGGCTAGGCTATGTATCTGTTGCAGTTCAAAAAGTGCAATAAACGACTAACAAACAAATCCTCACCATAATCAACAAGAGCAAGAGCAACAACCAGAATACAAATTTCTAAAACGACAGAAGACCAAAATACACGCTTAGTTTAGCTTTCATGGATGGTCATACATACATACAGAAATGCAAAACACAAACCTTCACCATAAAAAGAGCAAGAGCAACAACAAGAGAAACAAATTCTTGAAAATACCTTGCAAAGTATTGAAACAAAATGGCTCACAAATTTTTGAAATGGCAGCAGACAAAACGAGCCTCACCAAGTTTGTGAAACAGCTCTTATCTTAGGTTTCATGGATGATCATACACACATACAAGAAACAAACATTCACCGCAATAAACAAGAACAAGAGCAACAACACGAAGAATAAATTTTTGAAACAAAATGGCTCCCGAATTTTTGAAACGACAGAAGACAGAAAACAAGTGTGAAACAGCTCTGAGCTTAGTATTCATGGATCACTCATACATACATACATACATGCAACAACAAAACAAGCAAATTCTTGCAAATAGCTCACAAATGCTCGAAACATCAGTAGAGAAAACGCACATCTCAAAAAATTTCGTGAAATAGCTTATTAGCCTAGCTTCCATGGATGAACATTCATACATTCATACCAGGAAGGAACATAACAAGCAAAGTTACGACTAATCACCACCTTCTGTGGCGTAGCCGTTTGAAATAGCTGTAGCAATGCTGCCTGATTGTGCAATGCAATGCATGAGCTGATATTAATATCCAATCTGCTGCGCTAGCTGCATCTGCATTTAGTTTCGCTCTTTATCGAAAATTGGGGGAAGAAGAAATTCAGGACAGAGAATGAGGACGAAATCTTTTGCACACAATAATTTGAACGTCAGATCATCCATCCATCCTCGAAATATGAGAGAGAGAGAGAGAGAGAGAGAGAGAGAGAGAGAGAGAGAGAGGGAGGGGGGAGAGAGGTGAAGCAGAATCCAAGGAGAGATTGGAGAAGATGATGGAGACGTACTATTGAGATTAAAATATTGGTCTATTGTTTTTTTGCTCCCTTTGGGTTGCCTTGCTATATAAGGCCTACACGGGCAACATATGAGCTCCATTGCTCTCAAAACCATTTTTCAACCCAACTTCATAAAATATACCCACACACTCAATAAAGTCTTACCAATTTATGAAGAAGTTTTTTCCAAGGCAAAAAAGAACTTACATGCACCATCAAGCATCTCATTTTTCCATGTGACTACCATGGAAAACGATAGTGATAAATACATACTCATGCAGGCAAGTAGGTCTCTCTCTCTCTCTCTCTCTCTCTCTCTCTCTCTCTCTCTCTCTCTCAAAGAGAATGAAATATTTTTGTATAATTTTTAAATGAATCATAAAATGAGAGGGTCGGGAATCCTTTGTTGGTAATGCCATCACAAAAATCCAACAATATGTATATTCTATTTTAATGATGATGAAAATATCATCAAAGATCACAAACGTCACTATAGTTGTGTTTGTTAACTATGAAAGAAAGTACAATTAGGATCATAAATGGATTTAATCAATCCACAAGAGTGATTGGTTGCATTACTATCAACAATTCTATCACCAAATGCAAGCTAGAATTGATCCTATCTTGATATGTAAGCAAGAGCAATCTAAAGCATAGTGTAAATGATCAAAGAGACTTCACACGTGTGAACCACAACCTCTTGTACAATCAAAGTCGAGAGAGCAAAGTTTTAACACTAATCAAAGCATTGGATCCATCAAAATGCATGCAAATAGAGGATAGACTAGCTTGATGGAAAATCCTCAAGACCTCTTCAAATTGTTCTTGCATTATAAATTGTGATCTAGCCTTGGATTCTAGTGTTAGATTGTGAATTTCACTCTAATTGTCATCTAGGTGCTATCACAAAGCTTAGGGAAGGTCATTAACCCATTTGTGGTTTCTTCACACGTGTGTACTTGCTAGTTTTTTCACAGGGTCAGGTTGAGTGGAGAGGGGATCGGAACGGCGAGTCGGGTCAAGTGGAGACGGGTGGAGTGGGGGGATCAGAGCGGCGGGTCGGTTGACCTAAGACGAGTTGAGTCGAGTTGTCGAGTTAAGTCAAGTTGAGTATGCTTCATCGGATAGTAGACATATAAAAATAGTTAGTCAGGCTGAGTCAAGTTAGAACATCATTTTTTAAAGATTTTTTTAATGGGCCATCTGAATTTTTTTGAAGACAAAATGTGGTCTGATGGGTCTCTACCTGCCGTGGTGGGTGGAGACTCATTAGAACATTGAATCAGGTTAGGTCGAGTCGAGTCGAATCGGCGGGTCAAGTGAGGTCGTGGAGTAGAGAGAAAATTGTGGAGTCGAGTTAAGATGAGTTGAGTTGAGTTGTCGAGTCAAGTCAAGTTGAGTATGCTTCATCAAATAGTAGACGTCTAAAGATAGTTAGTGGGGTCGAGCCCACCCGTTGGAGACCGATCATAACACTTTTTTTTTCACAATTTTACTATGGGTCTCCACCCGCCGCGGCGGATGGAGACCTATCAAACTTTTCTTTTGCAATTTTTTCTCCTGAATGTATGTAGAAAATCGAAGATGATCGAAAAGTTTCCAAAAAAAAAATTCAACGGGTATCCATCTGCCGTGGAGACACATCAAACTTTTTTTGAAATTTTTTTCTGATGAGTCTCCACCGGCTCCGTCCGGCCGCGGCGGGCGGAGACCAACCATTTTATTGGTGGAGTCCAAACATTAGAATTTTTTTTTTGATGAACCTCCACCCGCGTACGCGGGTGGGGCGCGCTGGTGGAGACCAATCAAAATTTTATTATGGGGTGCAGACCCATCAAAAAAAAATTTAATTTATTTTGGATGGGTCTCCACCAGCACGCGCGACCTGAAAAAAACTACGAAAATGAATTTGCAACAAGTCCGAATTTATAGATGACTACAGAGGTCGACCCGATACTTGGATAGATGACGTGGTCCATAAAGAAAGCACAGGTATAAAAAACAAATTAATTAGACTCGAATTGATTATGTGTCAATCAAGGCCACAATAACGAATGACATAAACACTCGGATTGATGACGTTTTAACTAAAACTGCAACTGGAAAACCTAGGCACGGATCAATGACATGGATTGATTTTGACTATAAAAGTCAATAGAATATCATTTCTACTCGCAAACATTCCACTCGTAAGTGACAAGGGTTTGTAATAAGACACTCGCATTTGCAAACATTGTACTGGTAAGTGACAAGAGAATACGTTGAGCTTTTCAAACTATGATTCGTTCTAAAATTTTGTAATTTATTTTGACATTTAATTTTTTTTTTTCAAATACTAATGACTATACTCTATGTAATCTAAATGCCCATATATATTTATTCATTTATATCCATAAAAAAAATTAATAAAATATTGGACCCATCAAGAAAACAAAAACAAAAAAAGGGCCTTCACCCAGCACGTGGCCATCACAAAAAAATTAAAAAAAATTCTGATGGGTCTCCACCCGAAGATTCTAAAACTTTCGAGGTAGCGAAGGTACCGAAGATTCTCTCTCTCTCTCTCTCTCTCTCTCTCTCTCTCTCTCTCTCTCTCTCTCTCTCTCTCTCTCTCTCTCTCTCTCTCGCCGCAGAGGTGGAGACCCAGCAAAAAGAAAAATTTTAAAAATGTCTTCACCCGCCGTGGCAGGTGGAGACCCATTAGAGGTAGCTACATTGACATGTCCTCTCTCTCTCTCTCTCTCTCTCTCTCTATATATATATATATATATATATATTCTATATATATATATATATATATATATATATATATATATATATATATATATATATATATATATATATATATATATATATATATATATATATATATATATCGCTCGTGTTCTCTCTCAAACATTCGAGATCGCAAAGGTCTCAAAGATTCTAGAACTTTTGAGGTAGCAAAGGTGTAAAGACCACTAGGGAAAACCCATAAGATGAGGATAGGAGAACACAATAAGAGAGACTATGGAGCCAAAATGCCCAACCAAACCTAAAACAAACTAGCCCCCAAGCCATGCCATGTGAAAGCAAGAGGAGAAGAGAGAAAATGGTGACCCAAAACCAAGTTGTCGACGTAATCCCCATGCAAGTTAACTACAAATAGGCCACCTCTCTTCATGCAGTCCTCTTGCCTATATCAATCACACGTACATGCACTGCTCCATATGTCTCAATTAGAGTGTCTGGGTCCTCTCAAGGTCATTAGTCACAAACAGACCTTGACGTGGAATTAAATCTATGCATGACCGACAATCTCGAACACCAAAGGGCTCGATCTACCATATTAGGACTATTCCATGTCCTTAACAAAATATGGCCATGACATTCTTCCTCCCTTAAGCTAGTTTTGTCCTCAAAATGGGAAAGAGAAGACATGAAATTATTCCTTAAGCTTTCAATTCTGACCCATGAATCATTATTCTTAGTCTGATCTTTCCATCTAAATAAGTACTCAGAGATTCAACAATTTGTAGTGGGTTTCCTTCCTTGCCTATTCTCAACCCAAGATCTAATCAATCTAGCATCAAGGAGATGAAGTTAGTTGTCACGCGTGTGAAGGATTTCAGATCATTCAAGATCCAATCCATGTCCCTGATCTTTGGTTACAATAAGGAGCAAACCAACAATCTTGCCAATGTAGAAAAATCAACATCTACATACAAAATGAGATGCAAACTCTAAGAGATACTGATCAAACATGAACCAAAACATAAAATATGTTTGTTGTCCGTACAATTACAGTACCCTATTGTATTTCACACGTGTGGAACCGAAAATAGCAATAAATGAGCATTCTACACACAAGATTGCAAGATAACACCAAGATAGTGCACCAATGAGTAGTAGAACCCAAAGAGAACCATGTATAATGATTAATTGAGAGAGAGAGAGAGAGAGAGAGAGAGAGAGAGAGAGAGAGAGAGAGAGAGAGAGAGAGAGAGAGAGAGAGAGAGAGAGAGAGAGAGAGAGAGAAGAGAGAAGATGTGTCTCTCCACGAGTTACATCCTTTTATAGAGTTTTCAAACCCTATTTGGCCACTTGGCTTTCCCTCCAAAATGTAAACCCTACTATTTTTGGGTCTAGATTCAATGTACCCAAAGTTCAAATTTAGATCTCTCTCAAACTCGACTACCAACTTTCCCACACTTTCAAAAAGTGTTTATTGAATGTATTTTAAACTAATATAACTGTAAAAACTTTATCTCTAAGTCTAAAATGAGTTTTGGCCTCTTATTGACAATTTACTAAAATGTGACTAAACTAGACTAAACTAGTTGAAATCTCTCACACTCCCTCTTCAACTAGTTTTGGCATAGTTTTGACAATAGAACTTTGATCCAACTTTAGAACGATCTCCATCCTAAGTATAGATCTCATTTCTAAGGTTTTAAAGTATCTTTCATAATTGATATAGAGAATAGTGTCCAAAATAGATGCTTCACTATTCCTTACATCAATTTTACACATCAAGATATAACTATAACATGAAGAACCAAATAGAATGTGAATGAAATGATTCCTCCATGTTTCAAACTTTGAACTCTCTGAAAAATTATAACAACCAAACAATAAATGTGAGTGATGACCATTTGCTTGCTTGTCTCCTCCAACTTTGTCCTTTCTTGATATGTCTCCACCATAAAACTCCATGAATGAGCCTCCATCTCCATCTTGCCACAAGAAACCATCAAACCTTGGAAATCCATGAGTAGGTGAGTACATAAATGATGCAAATCCAGCACCACATGACTCCATAAACCAAGTAGGTTGCACTAGTCTATCTTCAAGATCTACTTGACACAAGAAAATGACCATGAATTCATAAAAAATTGACAATCTCCAAACATTGGCATCAAGTAGCTCAACACTTGAGAACTTGATCATGGATGAGTGACATAACATCAACACCATCCTCATCAAGAATTAGATTACCTTGCTTGTCTCCTTGATCTCTCTTCTTCTTGTAGCAATCACTTGCAAAATGCCCCTTGGTGCCACAATAGAAGCACTTCAATTTAGACTTATCTTTCTTCTTACCAAAAGAAGAAGACTCAACATGATCCTGTTCTTTAGACCACTTGCCCTTGCTTTTACCCTTGAACTTGCCTTTGATGAGCATTGCCTCCTCACTCTTGAGATGTTGGTGTAGATCCACCTCTTGCTTGAAGCCTATATTCCTCATTGATCAAGATCTCTTGAAGATCCACCAAACTTGGCAAAGACTTTTGAATAGTAAGACTTTGTACAATGTTAGCATGAGCATCCAACAAAACATTAAGAGTAACTCTAACAAGCTCTCCTTCCTTGATGCTCTCATCAATTCCAGCTAACTCATCACTTAAAGTCTTCACTCTCAAAAAGAAAGTATTAGGACTCTCTTCTTTCTTTTTTATGCTTTGATATAGATTTGTCTTCTTAGAGTCAACACTCTAGAAGTAGACTTGGATTCATAAAGCTTCTTCAAAGTTTCTCAAGCCTCTCGAGATGAATTGCACTTACCAATCTCCTTGAGTAGCTCATTGGTAATATTCATCTTGATCATGTGTAGAGTTTTCTTAGCTCTTTTGTCATACCTCACTTGATCTTGTTGAACCAAGGGTCTTTCGTCCATGGTGTCTCAGCGTCCATGTGCGCCTGAGCGTATGAATAATCAACTTAGATGATCTGGTTCATGCCTCTTCTTCTGAATAGATTACAATAGATATATAATTTACATTTGTTCAAATGAGTGTCAAAAGATGACATGAAGCTGTTGTCCGTCTGGAAGAAGGTCGTGGCTGCTGTCATTGTCAAGTCAGTTACACAGTACAAAAGTGAGCATGAGGGTTTTCAATATGTTGGTCTAGCCCGATATGTCGTCCGAGGACGTTATGTTGGCGAAGCCCGATATGTCGTATAAACTCGATATGTCGGCCAATTTTTTACTTACTCGTCTTCAAAAGTGGAGCTGCGTGACAATGCAAGTAATTATGCAGCATTATGAATGGAACTAGATTTACATGGGATTTAGGAGAGTAGAGGAGATAAATCCAACACCTCCCCTTAATCTGGATCCATGAATACTTTGATCTTTAGACTAAGCAATGCACAAAGTTTGTTATGTGCATCAATGCTCAATGCCTTGGTGAACACATCTGCAACCATGTCATGCATTCGGCAGTACGTTAAGATTACCTCTCTATCAAGAATCTTGCCCCTGACATAGTGATATCGGATCTCAATGTGCTTAATCCTAGAGTGAAATCTAGGTTGGCCGATAAGGCAATGGCACTCTGGTTATCACTAAATATGATTGTCGGGGTGAGCTGATTCAAATTTTGATAGTAAATTTCTCAACCAAAATGCTTCTCAATGATTGAGAAGTAGCAATATACTCTACTTCTGTTGATGAAAGAGCAATAGAGGTTTTCTCATAACTGTTCCAAGAGATAGGAAGAATGTAAATCCATATTTGGATTTATGAATATCTACATCTCCTCCCCAACTTGCATCGAAATATCAACTGAGCCGATGAAGATTGTTGTTATTGACTTCTCCATAGCAAATGAACTGGTCCATTGTAGCTCTAATGTATCTCATGACTCTTATCAGAGCCTTCCACTATTCCAAAAAATTGAAACAACCACACCATGAATCATGTGCAAAGTCTTATGTTAGAGTCATGCACATAACCAACGCACACACCAATGGATTTGGCATCTCGGCTAAGGTGTCGCTTGATCTACAAATCAAGTGTTCTGCCACTACTTGCCATTATGTGCTAGGTCATTTTTTAATGTCTAGGGCACACACTCTAGCTACAAATGTTTTCCACCACACACTAATATAATAATGGCAGTGCATGTACATCAACATCTCGTCATCCTCCATAGTGAACAATGATACTAATCTAAAAGTGTTTCAAATCCACAATGTTTATCTTATTCATTACATAGCCCCAAACTGGTACTTTTGAAGTGCTTACAACCTCCATGTGGAGTTTCTACAACACAAACAAACCACGAACAAATCAAGCATATGAAAAGACAATTATTGTTATTGCAATACGCAGAAACAAGGTAATTATTGAGCTTCAACAAGACCACCAAATGAGGCCTAATTCATTTGCAATTTTTTGTCTATTGAAGAATACAACAAAAGTCTCCACATCAACTTCTGAAATCTCCACCACAAAAGAACTATCCATTCATGTATATGAAGTAGTTGAATTATTCCAAACTAGGACATGCATGATGTACAAACAATAGCACATCAATGTCAATGCATTGTCCAAACATGGAAAAAAAGCATTTATCATGCATAGCACACAACAAAACAAAAAATAATAATGTCTCCAAATTTTTGAAATAAGGTTTTCAACCCTTCCACGACCTCAATCACTCATAGAAGCAATTCATGAACTAAATAGAGTTGTTACAAATTTCACATAACTACAAATCCCTAGACAATCATGCACAAGCAAGAAAAGATAGGAGCAATCAGAGCCATTGACCACACAACGGAAAACAACAAAGTGGCGCTATCAATGCCTACGAGATATAGCAAAAGATGAACTTTCTTCATCATATTATCAGAAAGGAGTAAGAACATATGACATCAAAGTCTTCACTCTCCTACTCTCTTACTCTTGCTCACTATCTCTAAGATACTAGTATATGTAAAAAGAAGGCTCACGCGCCTATATAGACATCCCTCACGCAGGAGGGGTAGAAGATCCGAAACATTACAGCCACGGGACGGCTGTGAAGTCGCACTGTTTGGTGGTGCCCGTCGGTTCACATCACGCATCCTCCAACAACTGTCGGTACCCAAAAAGAGTCTCACAACTTAAGGAGGTGACTTTTGTTGGTAACGTGACCAAACCTGGTCACTCATTATCAGGCAGGACCTGCAACTTCCTTAACTCAGCCCTAAGGTGAAGGTTTTCATTTATGGGTTTGGATAGCTCATAGGAGTTGTGGCGCCGCTTCAACCTCTCGTCTTCCAATCGTCTGGTAAGCTCCTCCATAGAAGCAGTTTGTTGATTTATTATCTTGGTCAACTGAGTGTCTAATGTTCAATCTCAAGCAAATAGCTAGAATGAAAATGTCTCATCAACTTCTCATTAGAATTGGTGATCTTTTTATAGATCAAGTACAAGAACAACCCTCCAAAAGCACATTCTCATGAAGCTCCTCCTCGGGTCTTGCAAGAACTTGGAAACATAGAGGATTAGATGCACTTGAATGGATCTTGGAACATTGAGATTCATCAAATAAGACATCCTTACTAACCTTTACTTTCTTTGAAATAGGATTAAAAAATCCTATAACCTTAGCTATTTTCACTATAGCCAACAAAAATTCCTTTGAAGGCCTTTGCATCCTCTTTCTTTCCAATTTCCAAAGGAATGTGGACATAATAAATACATATCCTATTGGATACATATTCTCCTCCATTATCACATCTTAGAACTTTGATACTAGAACTAAGTTGATTCTCAATAAGAGATTTAAACTTTACAAAAGCTTCATATACAAGACTTTTCTTTGGCAATAGATCTATCCAAGTATATCTAGTACAATCATCTATGAAATTCACATACATTAAAGCACCTCCATTACTTTCATGAGAAAAAAAGTGTACATCAGAATGAATGAGATCTAAGGAGAGGTAGATCTTGACAAGGATCTCTTAGGATGTCTCATGAGACTTTGCAAGTCCACAAGCCTCACACACTTTGCCACATCTTGAGAATGATTTGGGGAGGCCAAGAGCAAGCTCCTTGGAGACCATAGATTCCATTGCTTGAAGATTAGGATGGTCTAATCTTTTATGCCATAGCTCCACTTGTGTCATCTCCTCCCTAACCATGTTCACACTTTCAATGGCCACATTAGCATCCTACTTAAAAAGCCTTCCTTGCTTAATGCCACTAGCTATGCACTTATCACTTTTCAAGATGGAACACACTCCATTCTTGAAATGTACATATAGTCCATTATCCATCAATTGTCTAACACTAAGAAATTTTTTAGTAATGGTTGGAACATACAAGAAATTATCTAGATCTATTCTCTTAGATGATCCTAAGCATAATGGAATAGATCCAATACCATCTATTTTAAATTATTGATCACTACCAGTGTAGATAAATTTCTTAGAATAATTACAAGAAAGTAAAGTAGAAAAAAAATGCTTGTTGAATGACATGTGAGAACTAGCCCCACTATCAATCCACCATGTCTCTTTGCTTGATGTTGGATTTGATGCTACCATCAAGGATGTGTTGAAACCATCCTCTTCTTCCTCCTCTTGTGCAAGGTTGCCTTGATCTTCATTCACTTGTGCATTCTTCTTTTTTAAGCATTCGGAAGCAAAGTGTCCTTTCTTTCCACAAAAGAAACACTTTAGCTTGGCTTTGTTCTTGTTCTTCCCTTTGGAGGTAGATCCACCATCCTTGACCTCGGCCTCCTTGCCTTGGTGCTTCTTGAATGGTTGGGACTTCTTTTTGCCTTTGGATGTGAAATTTGTTTTTTCATCACCACCTTGTAGTGACATAGGCCCCATCCTAGCTCTGAGGTGTAGAATCCTACTCTTCTCGACCACAAGTACATTATGTAAACTGTCAATGGTTGAAAGTTGGTGTTGATTGGCAAATGTTTGAAAAAAATTGGTGAACTCATCACCAATTCCATTCAATATGACTTGTACTAGTTCTTTATCTTAGATTTTGTCTCCAATCGATCCCAATTCTTTGTTTAAGTGTTTGATTCTTAGGACATATTCTTGTCCACTTTCTCCATTTACCTTCATGCTTCGGAGTACTTGATTCCTTAGCATGATACTCTAGAGGTGTTGTTGGATTCATAAATGTTCTTTAGTGAATCCCAAGCCTCTTTGGATGAGGCACAAGAAGCTACCTCTTTCAAGAGGTCATTGATTACATTCATCTTTAAGCAATGCAAGGCTAATCTAGCCTTCTTCTTGTATTTCAATTGTTCTTGAGCTCCTTGAGGTTCTTCCTCAACTCCAAGAACAATATCATAGAGGCCATGGATCACAAATAGTAATTTCATCCTCACTTTCCATATGGAATAATTTGTGGATGTTAGTCTCTCACAAGATTCTAACAAAAATCCACCCATGGAAGACATTACGAATGGTCTGCTCTTTGAAATGCACAAATGTCTCTGAATATCAATGATCTAAGATAGACTTCTAGTTCATTAAGAAGCTTCTAGCCTTGTTCCTATCAAACTAGCCCAAGCTTGAATGATGGTATAATAGAGCCACTCAAAATTCCTAGCAAAACACACTCTCAAAAATTTATTCTAGCACCTTTTTGCTTGATATCACTTCACACTCTTAAGATCTGAACAAATCAGCCTAAATGATATGATCTAATGTTTCAATGATTCAAACCTCTATTTGATCATTAGCATTTGATAGATTGAACCTAGATCTAGACAATGCACCAAAAAGCATGAAATTTGGACTAGTATGCAAGATTTTGGACCAAAAACAATTAGGAACTTATTTTGACAGCTGCTGTACGGCCTCACACGTGTGGACAATACACCTACAGCCCACAAATTGATTTGGACCAAAACAAATGAAGCTACCACTCTCTTAGAGCTCGCCCACACAAGATTAGATCAAAATCAACAATTTGACAATGATTTTCAAATGTTTAATGAATCATTACATGTCTCTTGTACCAAGCTCTGATACCATGTAAATTTTTTGAATTTAGGACAATAATTGATTGTATTAATCAATCTACAAGAGGTATTGATTGCCAAATCAAAGGATTCATCAAGTTCTATTGACTAGATCTTGATCTAGAAGCAAATCACTAACTACTTCAAGATCAATGGATGTAATAGCAAAAATCTATCAAGGGCGGCCTCACACGTGTGGAAAACAGTCACTATATAGACTGTGATCAAAGAGCAAAGTAAAATAACTTATGATAGCATTCCAAGCATAAAATCACAATTCTAATGTGTCAATCTCAAACAAATTGCTAGAATGAAAATGTCTCATCAACTTCTCATTAGAATTGGTGATCTCTTTATAGATCAAGTACAAGAATGACCTGTATACTGGTGCAGCACCAATGGATAGTGAAACCCAAGAGAACCATGTATAAGCATGAAATGAGATAGAGAAGAGAGAAGATATGTCTCTCCATGAGATACATCCTTTTATAACAGGTCCAAACCATATTTGGCCACTTGGCTTTCCCACCAAAATGCTAACCTTATTAGTTTTGGATCTAGATTCAAAGTACAAAACATTCAAATTTGAATCTACTCAAACTCATCTTCTAACTTTTTCACACTTTCAAAAAGTGTTTATTCAAATGAAATTTAGACTAATGAACTTTGAAAAGTCAAATTCTATGTCTAAAACAAAGTTGGCCTCAATTTGCCAAATATGAAAATATAGCAAATATGATCAAACTAGTTGAATCTTTTCCTCTTCAACTAGTTTTAGCATGGACTTTGATAACACTCCAAGTGGTCCTATGCTTCATGAACAAGTCCTTTCCCAATGCTGATATCAGCTACACATTCCCTTGAGAACACATGTTGAAGTTCCACCTCCTTTGCAATGACTTGCTCCCTTACAAATTGTTGCAATACCACTTCAACGAGTCATGAAGAATCACATAAAATGTAAATGAGATGATTCCTCCATGCTATGAACTTTGAACTCTCTGGAAAAATACAACAAACAAACAATAAATGTGAGTGATCAACTTTTGCTTGCATGTTTTCTCCTTCTTTGTCCTTTGTTGCCATGTATTCACCATGACACTCCATGAATGAGCCTCCATCTCCATCTTGCCACAAGAAAACATCAAGTCTTGGAAATCCATGAGTAAGTGAGTTCATCCATGATACTAATGTAGCACCACATGACTCTATAAATCAAGCAAGTTTTACTAGTCCATCTTTAAGATCTACTTGACACAAGAAAATGACCATGAATTCACCAAAAATTTACAATCTCCAAACATTGGCACTAAGTAGCTCAACACTTGAGAACTTAGCCATGGATGAGTAATATAATGAGCCTCCAATTGATTCATTTCCATCAACAAAACCAGCCAATAATGCTAGTACAAATCCAACATCAAAATGATGCTCACCAATGTAGCTAGTTTTACCATATCTTGACAATTTGCAGACATCCACATGAAAATGCTCGAACATGAGATAGAATAAGTAAAGTAAACTTGAAAAGCACTTTCTTGCTGCTCCTTTACCTTACTTGAGTCTTTAATAAGCTGCAAAAATAGATCCATAACATCTTTGTCAAATAACCTTCCTTTGATGCTCTTGACTAGCTCCAAATTGTCAACTTCCTTTTTGACTAGTTGAAGCCCTTTGAGATCAACCTCTTGATCATTTGAGATCTTGAGATCAACCTCTTGATCATCAAAGTCATTGAACAAACTTTGTTTTCTAGATCCATTACTTGACTTTACAGCAAGATAACATCCATCCACTTGCATAGCTCCATCTATACAAGAAAATCCACCAAAAGATGTTCCATTTTTCATGAGAGCTTGATACTCAAGATCCATTGCTTGGATCCACTCCTCTTCTTTTCTTGCTTCATCTACACTTGTAGGTTCATCAAAAGAGGTAAGTGTAAAGTCCCTAAAGAATTGTCCCTAAGATGAGGATAGGAGAACACAATAAGAGAGACTATGGAGCCAAACCGCCCAACCAATCCTAGATCAAAAAACTTGGATCCAGCCCCCAAGCCATGCCATGTGAAGCAAGAGGAGAAGAGAGAAACTGATAACCTAAACCCAATATGTCGACGAGAGAATCCCTACCTCATTATATAGAGAGTAGAGTCATGTGCATGAAACCATGCAACCCCCATGCAGATAAACTATAAATAAGTCTCATTTCTTCATGCAGTCCTCCTGCCTATGTCTGTGTGTGCCTATATCTGTCACACAGACATGCAATACTCCATATGTCTCAATTAGAGTGTCTGGGTCCTCTCAAGGTAATTAGTTATAAATATGCCTTGACATGGAATTAAATCACGGCGTGACCAATGATCTCGAGTATTGGAGGGCCGGTCTACCATAATAGGACTATTCCAGGTCCTTAACCGAATATGGCCATAACATTCTTCCCTCCTTAAACTGCTTCTATCCTTAGAAGCTCCTCAAGACAGGAAAAAATTACAAGAACAGTTCTTTTTAACTTTCAATATTAACCGAAAAAATCGTTATCCTTAGTTTGACTTTCACATCAAACAAGTACTCAGAGGTAAACCAATTTTCAATCGTTAATCTCTGTTCTGGAGTACAAACTCTGGTTTGAAAAGTACACTAAGAGATACATTTCCTCAACTGGGTTATACTCAACACAAGTTAGTAACATCACCTGCATGTAAAACACTTACATGAACTATCTGAGAGATATTACTTAACTTAGGAGATTAAAGTTAAAGAAATAATAATAATAATAATAATTACAGTCTAAAATCATCCACAAACTCTAGCAGACAATTCATATAAAGCTTCCAAGTACAACTATATTTAGAATCTAATTCTAGGATATGATAAGTCATTCAACAAGAATCTCTAGGAGAATCATTAAGATATAAAATGATTAAAACTCTACTATCTCAAAATGCTATTCATGCTGTTAAGTAGTATAACTTCTTTTGGACATAGATAACAGCTGACACTCAACTATGACACCTGTCTTCCCCACTATACGAACTCGTGCAGTTTTGTGTTGTGGGCTGGTGGCAGGTATCCGTCGGACGTCTTGGAAATGGTCATGCTTTATGGTGCTTTTTTAGTACTGTATTCTACTTTTAGGTTTTATTTTACTTTGTTGGAACAAAAGGTTTTCAGTCTTGCTTTGTCAAGAGGAACCAGGTGAATTTTTTTTTTTTTCTCTCTCTCTCTCTCTCTCTCTCTCTCTGTATACATACACACACACACACACACACACACACACACATATATATATATATACTGCACGCTTTCTCTGCTGTTGCGTTGTAGATTGAAAACGAGAAAAAAAAGAGGCCCTATATTATGCAACATAATATAGGGCCGAAAAGGGCCTTAAAATCAGCCGAACTCCAATTAAGTAGTAGGTAATGGCCATTAAGAGGGCCATTACCTTAAATAATTTGGGACCGGCAGCGAGTGGCGAAGGCCACGAGTTGTCCGGGGACCGAATTATTTGTGGTAATGGTTCGACCAATGAACCTTTACTTCACGTTATTGACGGTTCGGCTGATTTTTTATACCTCTTTATCTCTCTCTCTCTCTCTCTCTCTTGGGTGTCTCTCCTTGTCTATCTGTCTGTCTCCCTCTCTCATGCGCACACTCTCTCTTTGCTCTCTGTCTGCTCCTCTCTCTCCAGTGCTTTCTCTCTCTCTCTACTGCGCTCTCTCGCTCTCTCTCTCTCTCTCCTGCGCTTTCTCTCATGCGGCTGGCTGGCTCTCTCTCTCTCTATACATACATACATACATACATATATATATATATCTCTATACTCCACGCTTTCTCTGATGCTGCTGCGTTGTCTCTCTATATCATTTAGATGGGGCCCTATATATAAAATAATACAGCGCCGAAAAGGGCCTTAAAATCAGCCGAACTGCAGTTAAGTATGAATGTATGCACCGTCGTAGCTTTAGAAGAGGGATTATGATCGTTAGCTGCTGGCCCCTATTCTATTGAACTTTCTCTTTTCTGCTCTCTTTCTTGGTTGAGAGCGAGAGAGAGAGAGAGAGAGAGCTTTACTTGACTCTGTTACTTCTGCTGCTTTTGCAGCAGTTTTGCTTGACCGACTCGATCTTCATCCGCTGCTCAATTCATTCAGACTTTGTGTTTGCTCAATTTAGCTCTTGTTTTGCACTTTCATGTGTGTGCAGGCCAACGCATCCATAGATCAGAAACGTCGTCGTTGCAATCGCTGCGCAAGCCATATCGATGTTTTTAGTCTTCTGCTGACTAATTTTGTGGAATCTGTTGGAAGATTTAAAGACTTATTATTGAGTTTTGATTGAGAAGGATTCAAGTTAATGCATGTCGTAGCAGCAAAGAATCCATGGACTTCCGGGATGCAGTTTACGATCCTTGCATGTATGAGCTATCGGGATTTGTTGAGGTGGTTTTGTCGGCTGATCATTTAAGCGCTGATAAGGATCTACAGGAAAAATTAGGTGTTTGTTTAGAGGTCAAAGGCGAGGTTGAAACGACGACTGGTGGAATTGGTAGAAACGGCCATGAGGAGCTGCAGGCATCTCCAGGAAATAAAAACACAATAATATC
This sequence comes from Diphasiastrum complanatum, assembly GCA_029204225.1. Lineage (NCBI taxonomy): Eukaryota > Viridiplantae > Streptophyta > Lycopodiopsida > Lycopodiales > Lycopodiaceae > Diphasiastrum > Diphasiastrum complanatum. The sequence continues at coordinate 13,568,214 of CM055100.1, read as the reverse complement.
TTCCACATTGAAATTCTGTGCAAATGCAAAATGCAGAGTGTCAGGTGAATGGGCAGATGTCCATGTCCTTGTTGAAACCGGCGCTTCGCTTTACTTGATCACAGATACTTGTGAGGAAGCTTGTCATGGAAGCGTAAAAGATGCCATCAAACAGCAGTCTGATTTTTGTAGTAAAGACCACGGCCGTTTTGAAGGGGAATCAATGACGCTGGCCATTGGTGCTTCACAAAACGAGTTTGTGAATTCGCCAATTCCTTCTGAAAACCCTAGGCTAAAGGATGTGGACCCCTGTCCAGGAAGTGGTGATAAGAGCCTAAGAGGGACACCATCAGGAAAGAAGTCTAGCGGCATAAGGAGTATCGTGCACGAGCTGCACCGCCTTTCAGTACAAAATGATGTAAAGGTTGTTGGGCGCATAATCCGAGTGCTGAAGCAGGGCGACAAGATACGAGTGGTAGCACTGTTGGATGTCTATCTGCCATCATCGTTGTGGTCAGACCACAACTATTGGAAAGCTGGAAAGGTCGCCATTGCTGCCCTAACTCATCTGAGGTAATGCTATTCAGTCGATGTTTGAGTTTGAGCACTAATACTTTTTGCATACTACAATGTATGGAGAGGCTTGTGTTCGTGTGCATTTGTCATCCATCAGTTTCCTATTTATGTGCTTTGGCTCCCATTTACTTCAAAAGGCCAAAGAATACTTTAAGTTGCTTTGGTATTGAAAGAGCTTGCAAGATTGAGGACTGCTGAAAATTATCGGAAGTTAACAATTGAATCTTTTTGGAGAAAGGTTTCATAGTGAACCTGAAGCCTTCCTCTGTTTGTCCCCCATTCATTGCTGGTTGTCAATTGAAAACTTTTTGAGCAGAAGAAATATTCCAGGCTAGTTTTGTGGCAAGCAGATAGATTCAGTAAGCCGCACACCTCTTGACTATTTTGTGGTTCTCACTTCCTACAGAAGTAAAAATGATTCACTATTAGCTTTCATACTTCTCAAATTTTAGTAAGATTCGGGCACGGTTATAACTTATCACTATGGTTGATGTTTATGATTGCGATGTTGGATCTTCAATCTGTGTTGTTCTGTACTCTGGTATTGCAGTTGTGATTGGAACAGGCGAGCAAGAATACTTCAGACTCATTCCAGCAAGGTTGAGCGAGATGCTGTTGAAGATTCAAGCGCATGGAAGGTTGGTTATTGCCATGTGTTGGGTTGCAAGATGCATGAAAGACTTTCAAAGTCAGAAATGAATGCCAAGTTCAATCTTCATAAAATCTTCAAATCCTTGCCCACTCTCAACAAAACACAGAGCAGTTTTGGCACTTGTATTCAGCCTCGTGATGCAAATTCTAACCGTGGATTGCATGACCTTAATGACGATGTCCTGATCATGATTTTTAGCAAGTTGTCGCCAAAGGACTTGCACAGCATAACATCTACATGTCGCCACACTCGCATGCTATGTTGTGAAATTATTCCAAACCTGAATCTCAAACTATTTCCACATCAACAGGCTGCAGTTGCTTGGATGCTGCAGCGTGAACAGAACCCCCAAAAATTCAAGAACCCAATTGTCAAGGAGTTGCAGACAGCGGATGGTTTCCAGCTTTATTTGAATTCTATTACTGGAGATCTTACCCCAGACATACCCACTGAAGTAGTGGACTTTCGAGGGGGCCTGTTCTGTGATGAACCAGGCCTTGGTAAGACGGTAACTGCACTTGCTCTAATTCTGAAGACACAAGGTAGATTTTCTCAGCCCCCTCCTGGAATAGAAGTAAGGTGGTCGGAAAGTTACTTCAATGACAAACTTGGGTACTATGAATTGGCTACAACAAGAAGAAGTAACAGAGTAAGTCACAAGGCAGATGAACCAAGCGTAGTTTCTGTTGAAGATTCTTTTGACTATGATGCTCAGCCACCTGACTCTTTGATCGGTGTATCAGCTTCTCATGACATGAAAGTTTTGCCATCAGTAGACAGCTCTAGCTACGCTTTAAACTTACCTGACAAATCAATAAATGATGAGTCCTTTGGTGTGAAGAGATGTTTTACTGGGACTAAGCGCAAGCTGTTTGATTCATCTGGAGATTATGAAGGAGATCTGGAGCAAGATGACCTCTTAAAAGTAAAAAACCAGGGACTTGCATTTTCCAAAAAGAAAAGGCCGTCGCATGTTTTGGGGTCTGAGGAGCCAGGTCTGTTATATGATGATGGAGCGTCACTTCCCCCTGTTGCAGGACAGGGCATACTCTTTGAACCTAGTAAGTCACTTGTAATTGAAGAAAGCTGGTTACAGTGTGATCATTGCAAAAAGTGGCGTAAGTTTCCATTGGGGCAGACACTTCCAGATGAAGAGACTACTTGGCTCTGTACAATGAACAAAGATCCCATTTACAACAGGTGCTCATCGTCAGAGGAAAAGTGGAACAGGAATCATCGTATTTGCTATTTACAAGGCTATCGAAAGAGTGGGAGTGCAGGTGGCGTGAAGCAGAATGTAATGTTTTTTATCAATGTGCTAAAGGAGCATGTACATTGCCTAGATGATCAAGCAAAAAAAGTTTTAAGTTGGCTTGCGAATTTGACTTCCGATCAGTTGACCAAGATGTCGGGTGAAGGCATAGCTCTTCCGCGAGAGTTGAGACACTTTTCTATTAGTAACCTTGACCATTACAAAACAATTTTTGAGGCGTTTGGACTTGTGCAACGTTCACTGGAAACAAAAGCCCCCAAATGGTGCTATCCTAAAGGTTTATACGAGCTTGTCTTTGATTTGGATGCCCTCAAGACTGCACTAGCACATCCGTTGGGAGGGTTTACTCGTATCTATCTTTCCAAAGCAACTCTTGTTGTTGT